>JASGAT010342954.1:0-12113 GCA_030220025.1 Chelon auratus | reverse complement strand
GAGAAGCCGGCCGACCTCATCGAACCGGACAACAAGGAGCTGCTGGAGCTGTTCGGGCTGGCTGTCAATGACTGAGACCACCAGGGCCCCGAAGCCTCAAACTCTTCTTAAAACTGCCGCACGGTCGTCCGACTGCTCTGTGGGAACAAGCAGTGAAGGCCACCATCAGTCCAGATGGTGATTTTTGGATGCGTGGTGTAAGGAAGGCCGACAGAGCCCGGCTGACTGCCCTCTGAGTGGAGTGAAAGTTAGTCTCCAGCAGTAAAGATGTACTGCATCCTGTCAGGATTCAAACCTTTTTATACCGTTGTGAACTGAACAAATCATTAGCTTTTATTTAGCTTGAAGTGAGAAGTATTCATTTTTCCGAGTCATTTTGTTGTAAACAAATTCAACTCCAAGGCGCCGACATGTATAACATGTTTGCACCGCTCTCTGCAGTGAAAAAGGTCTATTGGTGCCATAAGCAGAACTGAACAGGCTTGTGTTGGCTCCCTTATTAGCAATTACTTGTTTTGTCTCTTCTTGTATTTTAATCATTTTAACTGTCATTTGTTTTTTTAACGACTTTTTCTACTCATTTTATAAAATAAAGTTTATGACCTTTTATACCTTGGCCTCCATTTCATAGATTTGCAAGAAAATAAAATCAGAACAGATGCGATGAACGCCTGAATGATCATTGCTCTCAACTCTCCGTCACGCAACTAAAACCTACTTACGCAGCGTAATCCACCTGGAAGAGGATGGATCTTGTTTCAACAGAAATTTTTAAATTAAATTAAAAATAATTAAAAAGCATGTCTCCATCAGCAGAGCACTGAAAATCAGGTTGCGTGTCTCATAGTTGCCGGTTCAAACAATCAAAGAGGTTAACAAAAAGCAGGAGCCATACAGTACATGCATGTGACTCTTGTTTTTTTTTATTATTATTTATTTAATCACACACTCAGAATCTGCATTAGAGTAGCAGAGGTACAAAAACAGGTATTTACAGCTGATAGAAAAGAGAACTCAGACGTCTGAGGACGCACGGCTTCACTCTTTAAACTTCCACTCCTGGCGACACATGGGGCACTGCTGCTGGACCTGCTGAGAGTTCAGCCACTTCAAGATGCAGTGCATGTGGAAACAGTGGGAGCACTGACCCCAGACCAGCGGGCAGTCGTCCCCGGGCACTTTGCCTGCAAAACAAGTCTGATATTTACAAACTGCACAGAGAGAGAGCGCGAGAGAGAGATACAGAGATGTGTTGTTCTGAGAACAGAAGATGAACATGAACATCTTGTGCCATAACATTTTGCTGCCAAAACATCCCTGACTTAAATTTTGCTAACGTCTTGGTACCAGATACCACAGTACACCTTCAGAGGTCTAGTGAAGTCCAAGGCAATTGATCACACCTCCTGATGACTCTCAAACTGCACGTAAGACAACGGCCGATGCAGCAGATTTGGCTCGAATTAAATTAATGAATGGTTGGAGAATTTGGTGTTAAAATGTTTATTAACGCCTGCCCGATTCTTAAAACACGGGGGTATGTGTGATTCTGGACCGAGTTGTCAAGTGTTGCTTGGAATGAGTCTGAGAGGTTGACGGAAACAAGAATCTACCAGGCATTTACTGAGAAATTCAGCTATTTTTTCAGCAGTTTTTCTGGATTTTGACTCTTTCTCAGTTTTATTTGCCACGTACTTATGTACACAAATACCAGGAATTCGTTCTTTGCATGACTCATCGAGGTGAGGTCATTTGAAGCAGTTGGCAGCCATGCCAGGCGCACAGGGGACAGTTTGGGGGGCGGTTAGGTGCATGGTAGGTGCTTGCACAGGACATGTACGACATAGGCATAGTGGGGAATCGAACCAGTTTCCAAATCTGCTCCTCTCACTAATCCACAGCTCCCCACTAGTCTACAACTAAAAGATGATCTTTGTTTTCACAGATTTAAGCCACTATGGCTTTTTTTTTAAAAAAGAAACTTCATGCAGAATATTTGGCACTTCTATTTAAGTATTTCTATATGTATATGCATCCTTATGATATTGATATAGCAGCTCACTCATTATCTAGTAAATGTCTGACACTTCTTTAGCATATGAAACCAACTACCCCAACAAAGCTAGCCTGGTTACTCACAGTCAGGACAGCAGCCATTAAAGGGCATCCTGCAGATCCCACAGTTTTCATCATTGGCCACCCACAACCAGGAGGCCACCCCGCTCCACTGCCGGATCTTCACCTTCATCCTCGAGCTCTGAGGGGACCAGACAACTCTCAGCAACACGGTCGGAGGGCAGCTAAGCTAACAGAAGAGCTAATGTTCACACACGAGTAATATAGGTAAATGTTCACCAGTATTAGCTTACTTACCACTCAGCGTCTAACGTCTGCTTCGGATATCAAATTAAAAAAGTTAAGACTGCTTATTTGTAACGGTGAAATCATCTTAGGGCCATTTTAATGTTAACCAACAATATTCTGTTAATAGTTTAGCTATCCGGATGAAAACTGTCTTCTTCTACGGTTGATATTCCGGTAGGCTGTTCGCTGAGATATGAAACGCTGCCCCCTGCAGTCAAACTTCAGTAAAATCACTGGAGCGTAATAAACCTCCAAAATGTCAATGGGTTGTGGGGCTGGAGCCTATCCCAGCTGTCATGGAGCGAGAGACGGGGTACACGCATTGGGTACACGGGGTACAGAAAAAGATTTTCTACAAAATGTTCCTCCAAAACCATGGAGCTACATGTAGACGACGTACAGTACAATGGACCGTGTGTGTGTGTGTGTATGTGTGTGCAAACCTATGCAGACAGTACAAACAGTGCCAACAGTACAAATACAAGACAGTGCAAGGATGAACAGTACAATACAGACAGTACTAAATACTTTGGAAGACAAATGCATTTACAAAAAACATTACACTACTACAACAGAGTGAAGCGTAGACTGATAAACTGACTTATAGAGTATGCGTGAGGGTACTTTGCTGTAAACATTTGTCTGATTAGCAGCAGTTTAGCAGTATAGTGTGTGCAAAGTTACAAACATGACAATCAGCTCCAGAGAAATACATGAACTTTTTAAACAATTCTAAAAGTTATCGTTTAATTAACATTTTAATTAATAAATACTCATCTGAACACTTCTATCTGGACACATATTTTATTCTACTCCTGTTAACTAAACTGTTTAAAATATAACGTTAATCAACAACTATTATTTTCTTTAGTTTGTCACCCTTTCTGTATATTTTTAGATAAAGTTTTCTTTGAAAGACTGAGAGGCAGGACTTCCGGTGTCCATCGTCACTTCCGTAAACTATTTACGTGTTTCCGCTAGTTTCCACACCGCGCCACCGTAGAGCCGCTGATAAACAACCCACTTCTCGACGCTCGAAATTCTTTGTTCTTCTTCGTCGTTGGCTGAAGGATAAAGCGACACCATGTCCGATAAAATGAGCATGTCTCTGGACGACATCATCAAGATGAACAAGAAGGGAGGCGGCGACCGCGAGGGAAGATCCAGGGGAAGTTCAGGTCGAGCCGGTGGATCGTCGAGGCCGGCGCGGGGTCGACAGAACAACTTCAACCGAGAGAGAAACAACCGATCCACGCCGTACACCAGGGTATGAAGGAGAAGCAGATTAAATGGAGCGAAAAAATGGAAATGAAAATTAGTTTTTTTTTTGATAATCTTAAAGTCACACGATAACGGACTCCCCCTGTCTATTGTGCTTAAGCTAGCTGGAGAAGCTAACACAGGGTTAGCCTGGAAGAAATAAGTTCTGCCCCCAAAACGCAATTTGTTCTCATGCCTACACTGTGGTTAATGAGTGTTTTTCAACATGATCGACCTTTCTCAACTTTCTTAATTAACAAAGATCAACGACAACAGGTCACGTTTTTTTAAAAAAATAATGGCGGCGGTGCATGATGGCCGACTTCCTGAAATTGAATTGAAATTTTTTTTTTTTAGGAAATGAAAAGAATTTAATATCCTCATCCTCATGCTGCTGTGGAAGCAACTTCAAGAAGAGTCTTGAATTTCAAAATGGCTGCTGGGCATCCGAGAACTGTCTGCGTCCATGCCTTCCTCCATGTGAAGAAGTATTTTATTCTGTCCAGAGGCAGATGTTCTTTTTTTAGAGCCGACGTCTTGTGGAGAACCTGGATGGTGGCCCTGGCCTGGTTCCCACGCTGATATAGGGAGTAATTACTGAGTACAGTGGTTGGTACCACATGTTAGTCAAGCCTCTTTTGGTAGTAGTCCTCTGTCCATTTCCTGTGTTCTTTGTTAAATCTGTACGCTTTAATGACTGCATTTCTTTTCTCCACAGCCCAGAGAGTTGCCAGACAAATGGCAGCACGACATGTTTGAGGAGCACTCTAGTGGACACAGAGGCCCTAGAGTGGAAAGAGTAGAAAGAAGTGTGGAAAGTAACGGCAAGCTGTTGGTTTCTAACCTGGACTTTGGTGTGTCTGATTCGGATATCAAGGTAATTCACTAAACCCTGTTAATCCACTTAACCTCGCATGCTGCGTTCGTTACTGATGTGTCTACTTTACCCTCCAGGAGCTGTTTGCAGAGTTCGGGGCGCTGAAGAAAGCAGCGGTGCACTATGATCGGTCCGGTCGCAGTAAAGGAACGGCAGATGTCCACTTTGAAACTAAGGCTGACGCACTCAAAGCTTTGAAGCACTATGATGGTGTCCCTCTTGATGGTGAGTGTTCAGTTCTTGTACTATAGTGATGATGATGTGTGTTGAGAGCTTCCATCGAAGCACAAGTGCTGCCACTTATTTAAACAGTGTTTATTCTTTTTTTATAGGCCGTCCCATGCAGATCCAACAAGTCACTTCAGATGCTGATGCACAGGATAGAGAACCTACGCAGAGGTAACAGTCGACTTGTGAACACGTCTGGCAAATATTCATGAACATAGCTTGCTTAATTGTCATGTTATAGGTGGTCTACAACAACTTTTTTTTTTAACCGTTTGCAGTTCAAACAGAGGGTTCGATCGGAGCAGGCTCGGCCAACCAAGCCAACCCAAGTTTGAAAGGAGGCAAGGGCAGGGGCAGGGGCAGGGGAGCGGTGGGGGTTTCAGAGGTCGGGGAAGAGGAGGTGGAAAAAAACCCCAGCTTTCTGCAGAGGAGTTGGACGCCCAGTTGGATGCGTACAACGCCAAGGTTGGTGTTACCTAATCTCATGTTTATTCTAACAGTACTGTGAGTGTTTTTGAATGGTTTTATAATGATGATTTGTTCTTTTAAGTTTCAGATGGACACCAGTTAAATGCAGAGAAGATGCCGTTTCCTCTTTTATTTTAAATATTTTTTTTTTAAAACAAATGGTCAATTGAACCAGATGGACCAGACTGTATGTTTTGATACCATTTTATTCGGTGGACTGTTGTTTTCGATTAATTTTTGAAATTTCTCTGTATTTTTATAGCTGTACTTCTGGAGATTTTTTTGTGGTTTCATGATTTTTTATTTTTTTTTTTATTTTTTTTTTTTATTTTTTTTTGGACCAGAGTGTAGGATTCAGTGGCATCTAGTGATAGGGGTTTAGGGTAGGAGAACCTAAAGCAGATGTCACCTCCACATGACAACCCATAAGGTTGCCTGTAGAGACAGGTGTTGGTTCACCTGCTCTGGGTTAATGTAGAAACATGGCAACAACTGTAGGTTTATATGCAATGGAAAAATGGCTATGGGTGCCATATTCCATTTCTCCTACCAGACCGCCCCTAAATCCTACATGTAAACCTGAAATGTGATTGTTGACTTTTTTTGTCGTACAGTTTCAAAGCCAGACTGTTGGATGTTAAAAATGTACATCAGTTCAATCACTTGGTATGTCTGACATATGGACATGTTTAACAGTTTTGTACATAAATGTATTATATTGAATCACCCAAGAACTGTTTTCACTGTTGTCTTCACTGGCGCTGAAAAAATGAAGGAACATGATAAGTTGCTGTCGTAACAAATGGCAAACCCCCTTCTTATTCTGGCCACCGGTCACAATTATTGGATATTATTATTATTATGATAATGATGATACAGAACAGATTGTATGGTATCTAGCTGAAATTTACAACCCTTAGCCACAGATTATCTCATTACTATGGCTTCTGTCGGTGAGTGGGATATATCGGGCATGACTTCAAGGTGTTGACTTGGCCTCCAAATCCCTCAGAGCTCAATCCAATTCAGCATCTGTGGGATGTTCTGTACAAAGATTCAAGGATCTGCTCTGAACATCTTGGTGCCAGATACCACAGCACACTTTACGTCCATGTTTTAGCTGCAAATGGCAGCCAACACAATACTAGGAATAATGTTACGGCTTAACCTAAGTCAGGTTATGTCGCAGGTGTCTGACCATGACTTCCTTTTTCCAGATATTACTTGAAAGTATCATAAATTTAAGGTGATGCAGAATAAGACATGTTTTTCCCGTGTTTTGCTGCACTCTTAATTGTAGTTTAACAGTAAACAAAGGCCTAAAGCAGAGGGGGAGAATGCGTACATTTGTCTGAACTTGATCCGTGAAAGAGCACGGCACGTCACTGGCGTCACTTGCGTGCGCGGCCCCTTTCCCGGAAGCGTGATGCGCGGGCGGAGCACGGGGCGGCGCCGTTCCGTTGTTCGCCATACTTGCACAGGGAGCGCAGAGCTGCGAACGCACTTACTGCGAAAAGGCACCTGAAATCACTACCGCATTAAAAATAAAGGTAAGCCTCCTCAGTTTCAGGACCAGCTGATAGCCGCACATCCCCGACCGGTGTAGGCCGCTGAAACCGTTTTGTTAGCGCGCGTGCTCTTCATCAACTGATGCTAAGTTGCTAATATTAGCCGCAGGCTCCGGTTAGCTCGGCTGAATTATTCCCGGTGAACCACCTAGCTGCATGTCTCTCTCTCTCTCTCTCTCTCTCTCTCCTCAGTCCCGCCCTGTTTAAGATGGTCGGCGACAAAAGTCACATCTTAAACTATGAATCAAATACATATTTTAATGTAGACGATCAATAAAGCTACAGACGTGTTGCCGTTACGCCGGGGAGCTGTCAAAGGCGGTGTGTTAGCCGGTTTTCTGGAAAGATGCCAGCCTTAATTGTCAGCTAGCTACAACAGGCATGACAAATAATGTTTTGTTATATCGCCACAGTAGCTGTGGTCAACCTCTTGACGTTTACGCCTGTTACATAAGTCAGTACTGTGTGGAAAAGGTCATAATTGCTGTATTTAATTACACTGATTTTTGATTTTTTTTTTATGGGAAAATATTATATTTACATCTTTCTTATACAGTTCTGTCAGGTGTATTATTTGGTCGAGAGGGGTTGGAATGACCTTTAAATGTCGGTGCTATTATTGTTTATCACAAATATGGATAGAGGAGGTGTATTTTGAGGACTTAATCAGACTCCAGCTCCTGATCATTCCCCCAGACTTTGCGAGTCTTGAGTTTCTGGCTTCCTGTGTTGTTCAGAGAATCATGTTTGACTTCCCAAGGCTGCTTGTGCACCGTCCAGCTGGGTGGGGTGGAGTTGTCAGGTTGGATTTCACTGGCGGTTCTGAAACTTTTTAACGTCAGCACATCAGGTGGGGCTTCTTAGTCCATTTGCTCTTGTCCATTTCTTGTACATTCGTTAAGTTTAGGGACATGAGCAAGTGGACCAGGGAGGCCATCTGAAAATATGTCTTTTATTACTGTCACAGCAGACTCAGTCGATATACACGAACCCTAATTCCACTTCAGAAGAATCAAACTTGGTGACAGATGCTGTAATGGCAGCAGTTACATAATGCATTCCCTCTGAAGACCCTTCCCCCACCACCGCCACCTCTCCTATCACTACTAAAAGCTCTGTTCTAATTTTTACCTCTTGCAGATTTAAGATTCAGTTTGCTTTTTTGAGAACAAAAAGAAAGAAGTGTGCGGTCTGGATTGCAGCAGTGTTTTTCTTCGATGACTCTCGCTGAGGCGACAGTCACTTCTAATAAGTCACACTTACAGTCATCTGCTCGTGAGCCAGAGGCACCAGAGACAAGAAAAGTGTGCCTGTGATTGTTGTTTTAGGGAGCATTTGCAAGTGCTCTCCAAGCCTGGGATAAGCCCGGTGACTTCACGTGTCCAAATGCCAGAATGTGTAAGTACAGTGGCGGAGCAGTGAAGAAGAAATAAGGGGGAAATTTTGAGGAAGTTTTTGGCCCTTGCTCAGGCGCATTAATGGCTGCAGAAGAAAGCTCCTCAGTTGGTCTTATAGGTGCTTATAGACATTCCTCTGACTCCTGCTAGTTTGGGCAGGTCTGACGAGAGACCCTGGAAGAGGTATGCACAAAAACTCGCAATGCAATACAAATAGAGGAAAGTGAAGTGCAGTAATCTTTACAGACTGCATTACAAGTTTTTGTGACTCCTAGTGATGCGTAATAAAATAATCAAGTACTTCTTCATTACAGATTTGTAGTGCTGTAATGGAAAATATATTTGAGGCATACACTTAGTCATGCAACTCTGGTACCATAAAACTTTTAGTATTTTAAGCAGCAGTGCGGCGAGTTTACTCAAGTGTTATGGCTCCTTGAAGCGTTTAAATCCCACTGTGCTTTCTGTCATTGTGTAATGTAAACACATGTCAAGTAGACACTAATACATCACTGGCCGAGAACCGCTGTGGTGGAAATTAAGGTAAAACTAGCTCACAGTTATGGTTCATACATAAAAACGGATTACTTCCTTGAGTCATGAATAAAGTCGAACCAAAGATATTAAGTTAAAGCTAATTCAAGTCATTGAATTTTGTCAAAATACATAGTTTTTGGTGCATTCCCTTTCCTAGTGATTCAAAGTGATTAATCAGTAATCGGGTATCAGAGATCTACAGTGTTACTTAATCACTTCAGCTAAATATCTGCAAATTTGGCCCGGCAGTGAAGGATTAGACTCGCCGCATAATCCCAACACAAGTTCACATTCTTAAAGGCATAGTTTGGTTTCTTTGGAGCAGGGATGTATACGGCCCTCCTCCGTAGTCAGTGTTTGTTCTGTTTGGAGAAGCGTGGGCCGTATTATCACATCGACGTCCGTTGGCCTTCTCCGATGTGGAACTATATTGACCTCCTCAAAGTCACCAGACTCCATTGACAAAAACGACAATTTTACCAGGCGGAGATGCAGGTCTAAAGCTGCCTCGATCAGTTAGTTAGTGGTTTTGGCATGTTTCATAAACATGTTAGTCAAATGCTTGGGGAGCAACTTCCTGTTCTGCAACTTTAATTTACTGTTTTTGCTAATGGAGTCTGGTGGTTTCAGATCCACCAGTAAACCAGTCTATCACTTTAATTCACCTCACTCTACAGGTTTTTCCGTGATACCGTAAGACAGGCCTACAGTGTTAAAATGGCTAACTGGTGAAAGAAAGGCTTTAAGCAATGTGTGCAAGTCATGCTGCTTCAAATGTCTATACATGCAGCGATTGAGTCTCAGCCACAGATTCGTGGGCCTATGTCGTGTCCTTAATGTGAATGCCAGGACTCTTGGCGTAAACAGAGCCTTTCCTGCTTTTGTTACCTGTTACGTTTCAGCAGAGCAAAGTTCTCCGACGTTAACCTCCTTAGCAAGAGACGAGCCTGCCACGGGGGAGCGCAGATAGAAATTTAAACCCATTGTCTTAGAATCCGTTTAAAGCGCTGGTTGTTTTTTTTTTTCCTCTGGAGTTTTCATTTCCTGATACTTACTGCTTCCTTAATTAGAGCTAATATTTACAAGAAGGACGACTGAAAAACGTGAGCGCCTCGCTGAATAAAAGGAATGCATGTGAGTCTTTAACCTATAAAGATAAAAAGCACAGGATGTTTCCCCCTTTTATTGCTTTTATAAACCATTATCTGTATAATTCGGCAAAATGAAAACAACATCTGCAAAGCAATGTCAATTACTTAAAAATGTGTAATGTAAAATAAGTGATACCCTACGCTTTGCCAAGTCCTGACAAGTCATTACTATTGCTAGGTTAGACAAACAATAGCAATGTTTGCTATTTGTTTTACCTGGCAGCATTAACATAAGGAATTAAGGACTTGACAAAGGGTAGCAGCCCTCTGATTGGTGGTCAGCAGACCAATCAGAGGGCCAACAAAGGGTCAACTGGTCTGCTGACCACCAGTCAGAGGGCTCCTGATTGTCACAGTCCAAATACCAGGATGTGTTCTTGCCCTGCCCCGTTATATCGAGGAGGTAACTTGTGTCGACTTGGTGCAGACAGAATGCATTTCACAGGCTTCATCAGCTACACTGCTGTACCAGTGACAGTATAACAATACAGCGCCCTCCCTCCGGTCTTTACCTCAGGGTCGAACTTGGCAAGTCTGTACTGCAAAGTATGTGAGTCGGAAAAAAAAAAAAGCACCCTGTGACAGCGTTGTGAGCTTGTTGTTTGGAGTGTGCATGCATGCTAAGACCCTTTTAAAGAAAACACCCCTGCAGGCTAATTTTTCCAACGCCAAAGGAATGCTATCCTATGACCTAGATAATGTGAAGCCCCTCGACCCCACCCAGGGATTGGCTTTATTTTTTTATTATTATTATTATTACTATTATTTCAGGCTGGGGATCTCTTCTGATTTTCTGAATCAATTTGATTCCACTTGATTTGATTCTATATCAACTGAATTAGAGATGTTTATGTTATGAGGCTGTTTTACTTGAAATGAAATAGATTTTATACAGAACTAATTTTGTTATTGGGAGGTTTGTTGTACAGTACTTTCCCTCTAGTTTAACATCTTTCATATGTGATGTGCTTTTGTGCAGCTCTAACCCTCACGTGTTTATTAATTGTGCCGTCATACAAGATTTATTGTGCAAGTGAGCGGGATTTCATGAAATCAAGACTGATTTGAATAGAAACACGTTTTTGTTTTGTTTTTTAAACCCAGTCCTACTCTTTATCATGTGACCCGTGACGTCTCATTCATGACTCACTTTGCGCCGATGATGCCGTTTCAGAGAAATGTGTTTAGGTGATATCACCCATCAGAGCTGTGTAAAAAGAGAGACGATGCTGCTTCTAGGTTATCAGCTCAGCCTCCCGTTCCCACACCACAGCAGCTGTAGATACAGACGGCTGGACACTTTCCATCAGCATCACTGTGGGGGTTATCTGTTTGTCCGGTGATTTACATCTCACTCCCCGCAAGAGGCAAGCGAGCAGGAGGAATACGAGACCACGTCTTTGTGTTACTGTGTGTCTGAACGCCTTCCTTTCTCTCTTTTTTTCTCCTCTTTCGTGTCCAGACATGGCTGAGGATGAGGTGACTCCGGAGCAGCTAGCAGCCATCGCCGCGGAAAACGAGGAGCCGGAGCCGGTGAACTACAAGGCGCCAGCCCAGAAGTCCGTGAAAGAGATCCACGAGCTGGATAAGGACGATGAAAGCCTACGCAAATATAAGGAAGTTCTGCTTGGCTCTGGGATCACTGAGGCTGGTAAGTGAGGAGCGAGGATGAAAAAAGGAGAGACTGAAGCCTGATACGTGCCTCTGTGTTGGATTTATATATGCATACCCCATGGATAATGTTTACAACGTACAGCAGCAGTGAAATGAGATTGCAGCAGCTCCTAACTATGCAAATGGATTGGTAATAAAGTTGAATAATGTTACAGGTACCGGCTGGTACCGAGTAAACAGATGTATATTCTGTAAACAGGAGAAATGAGTGACACAGGGCTCGTTTCAGCCTCGCTCAGCAGAATGACTTTATTCTCAGTTTGCTATTAAAACAATAAAACATTCTCTTTATAATCCATTCACAAATCGGCCAAACTCATAATCACATGTTGTCTTGCCTTCAGTGTTTTTACTGAGTTACAATTTGTGCTTCAATTCACCAAATCTTAATAAAACAATCACAATGTTTATACTCTTGCAGGTTGTATCTTAACCTTAAATAAAATTACCATTCCTGTCCTAGTCACAGGTTTCTTTGTACGAGGATTCAGTAGCTCTTAGCAGGCTACTCCTAGCAATGAAATGGTTTCTCTGTGCAGGCTCTTGCGGCTTTACTATTTTTAGATGTAAATAAACCTTTCTTAACAAA
>JASGAT010342949.1:0-25770 GCA_030220025.1 Chelon auratus | reverse complement strand
GCTACAACTTTTCTGGTGATATACAACTTTGTGACACTGCACCGACGGCTGGGTTCAGAGCTTCTGTGTGATGGATGGGACACATGTGAGCACTCAATCTGTCGTGAACATGTGGTCTCACAAGTAGAGATTTTCAACAATTTGTTCCTACATGAGCGCTCAGACTGTTCTGGAAAAAGAGTCGTTATCTGTTAAAAGCACCGACTGACAGGATCTAGGGTTTCTTTTCCAACTAAAGCAGGGATAATGTCTGTACGGCTGTGTTTCATAAGATTCATTTACACTTCTGGGTTGAGGGGTTACGCTACATCATGGCTCATGTGCACCTCCTAAAAAATGTAAACACACATTCGAGCCACGGGATACTAGACGAGAATATCTATGACTGGTCAGTGTGGGTCGCTCTATGTTTTCAGGTTTGTGGAGCTAATTGAAATTATTAAGAGTCTGTGTTTTTGGTAATAAACCAAACAAATCTAGAGAATAATGAATATGAACATGAATATTCTCATATTAAATAATGGAACAAGGCAGATCTGCTCAACTTGTAGCACAAAATATTCATTCATTCATTTTCTGTAACCGCTTTTCTTCTGGAGGGTCGCAGGGGAAGGCTGGAGCCTATCCCAGCTGTCACTGGGCAAGAGGGGGGTACACCCTGGACAGGTCTCCAGTCTTTTACAGGGCTCACACAAAGAGACAGACAACCATTCATACTCACACCTACGGTCAATTTAGAATCACCAGTTAACCTAACCAGCATGTCTTTGGATGGTGGGAGGAAGCTGGAGTACCTGGAGGGAACCCACGCAGACACAGGGAGAACATGCAAACTCCACACAGTTAATATCATCACAAAATAATATTATATTTAATTAAATGTAATGAGCAATGTAATTGCTCATTGTAATGAGCAATGTGTTTAGTCCATACGACCCGGCTCCTCCTCACCAAAAACACATGAATGGGAATTTCTATTAAGGTCAGAGTTCAGGAGTTGCATCATGTTTTATACGGTTAATATGTCAAAGATGACTGATTCTTTGAGGGCCTGTACTGCAGATGTGGCCTACCCTGCTTTGCACTGTTTACTTGTATAGTCTTTACTGGTCCTTGCCCTTTTAATTTTATTTTTTTCAGTCTCCTAAGGATGTACTGTATCTGGAGAAACGCAAAAAGTTAATAAATATATCGTTAAACAAAAAAAAAGACAAGAAAAGAAAAAAGATATTTCCAACGGCGTGATCCGGTCGTTAGTTTGCTAAACTGTTAGCCTCGGTGTTAGCTGCCTAGCACCAGTGTTCTCACGACTTAAGGTCTGATGTTTCCACTTGAACGCTAGACAATTTGTATACACAATTTCCCATGCGATAACCAAGAGCTCAAAAGTTCCTCTTGAAGGCAGAAGTGCATTGAACTATCAATTACAGAATCTATAACAGGACTTTGGCACCGATAGCACTAACATAACAGTACTGAAAGGTGGACTTTAAACTGTAACACAGGACGAAAGTGATTTTTAACCTAATCGCACATGGGAATGAGGATGAAAGTCAGTTTCCGATGCCTGACCAGTCAATCAACTCTATTCCTGGTTCTTGAATTCTTAGTTTTCATGTGTCGTTATACACAACAGACGTCACTTCCCTCAGAGCCGTGACTATAAAGGCCGCAGTGTACTCACAGTCGGAGGCGATGGTGTAGTTCCCGGCCACGAGGCTGTTGATGGTAATCTGATAGATGATGTGGAGCAGCAGGAAGGACATACTGGTGAAGCACAGAGACTGCAGCAGACGCCCTGTGTGGCCTGAAAGGAGGAGAACAGTTCACACTCACTCAGTTTTAAGGATTCCCACGTGTTATTTCTGCCGTTCATGCACCGAAACACAGAAAAGGACCTCTTTGGTGGTTTGTTTTTTTAGACGCAACACAAAGCTCCTTCTTTGCAACGTTAAGAAGAATTTCTGAAGTCTTGCAGTTTTCTCAGGACAGATGGAGGAATGTATTTGAACACGTCCAGCTGTTTTCTGTAACGGAGAACAACCACTGGTTCTCATTTTATTTCACAGAGTCTGGGGCTACTTTCACTGAATTGTTAAAGGAGGTGAGGGTGACTGGGAGAGCACCCAAGGGGGATTTACTGTGGATCACAATACATATCCTGTTTAAGAACTGGTAACACTACCATTGCGCAAAGCTTATTCCTGTTGAAAAGTCAAATAAACATTCTGGTGGACCACAAGATCTCTAAGTCTTTAATTCATCGTTGAGCAAAACCAGCTATTATTGATTTAAATTCTTGAGTTTCTGGCTTCAGCAGCTGTTCGTGTTCACAGATGATGACTTGGCTGTGTGAGGCCATAAGAGCGTGTACTATAGGTGTTGACTGACCAGCGTCTTCCTTTCATGTAGGTTAAGAATACAGATGTCAGTGGACAGCTGGACCGGGGAGGGAAGGATGCGAGCAGGCTGGGGAGCCGCCACAGATGTTCAACACATGGACATTTTACAGTTTTTACAGTGCACCTACAGGTATTTGGGATAATTTCAGGAGTTGTTATGGTGATGACTCTCTACAGCGGGATATTTCAGAACATTTCTTGCAATGATAATGTAAATGTCCATCTTTATGGGAAGATGAGCTTCATGAAACTTTTGTTCTTTCATCAAAATCTCGCAGAGCCATCAGCCACGTCGGACTAAATTGTCCAACGTGTCAGTTCGGTTCGGTAGTTCTTGACGGACCAACATCTCCATCTCATTACATTTACTGCATCCTTGCGGGGAATGCACAACAGTTTTACGATTGTAAGGCACAATATCCTGGCTTGAGCGAGGTGCTACCGCGGTGCCTCGGGCCGCTGGAGGGCCAACCCGATCACACCGTGTGCAGCAACTCACCACGTCAGGCTTATTAAATGCTGAAAACAATTTGTGCTAATTTCCCATTGCAATTCCCCGAGCTTCCACAAAGAAGTAAAAGAATGCTTGTAAACGCGAGGTATGAGGAGTTTTAGCAAGCTTCTGCACCCAAGTGGGTCCTAAGGCTCTGGACGTCAAAACCGCTTTGGCTCTGATCACCTATTTTCCTATTTGCAATACATTTTTGTTGTGTGACGGCCATCTGTGTTTGTGACACTCTGCCTCAAAACGTGGTCCCGGGTGCACTTTTTAAAATGCTTTTAAAAAAACAAAAACAAAGGGCATTGTTCGGACTTAACAACTGCTCAGTTTTCCAGAGCAGTCAGATAATTGTGTCCATTTGACAACCTGATGTAGACACGTGGCCTTGCCAAATCATAGTTTCAGAAAAAGCCAACTTGGCCCTCGTGAGGAAGCCTGTGCCAGACTTAACAAAAGAGGGAACAAAGAGTGTCAGGTCTTAAAAAGGCATGACGAAGATGGATTTTTAAAAAGCCAAACCAGGGGACGCGTTAAAGCCAGACACCCGCTGTTGAAAGTCTACAAGCTAAAACATAAACCTGGTAAATCACCCATAACATAAAATATTTATACAGATTCACGCAACAGAAATAATAGACTCCCCTAAGGGAGGCTGTCACATCAGAGCCCATTCAACCAGGCGTAAAGCACCGACTCTTGAAAAGCTTCCTCCTCGTGCGAGAGAAACAGTTTAGAGTTTGTTCACCTCCACTGAGGATCCAATGCCTTCGGGGCAACGTGAAGTCAAATACTGTAATTACGACTTAAGAGAGTAAATCACAAACAAGTTGCATAAGACTGGACTGGAGTCTCGTATACTGATGTGTCCTTGGGCGCTGCTGCAGCTTTTTAAAACAAATTATATCCAATGAATTATTCATGCGCAACATTTGGTTTAAATTAACTTCTCAAATTTAAAATTCAATATTAACCACACGTCCTTAAAGACTGAACGACAAAATGAAGCGGACCTTTATGACAAAGCATTGAATGAACCCTCGGCACAATAACAATATCACGTTTCTCTATTTAGACTAACTACAACAAAATTTGCGTAACGTCAGTAATGAAGAAATGCCGTGGCCACAGCCAGGAGGAAAAGCTGCAACCCTAGTGGTTATTTGATTACAATATAATTACACCATCACCGGCCAATTCATTAGGTACACTAGAGAAAAGTAATGCATTCTAATACAACAGTCCTGCACTAAATCTTCATGAAGGTTAAGGTATTAAGCATTTGTATAAAACAGGTGAGAGGGCTGTTGATTCAACTGTGTTTTTTATTTTGTAGGCTGCGTTTTATTATTTTAAAAACCTTATTTTACATAGTAGGCTAGGCTATATAACAGACACATCCTGCAAAATGATAATTCAGTTGAATTCCCACCTTTCTGACGCTGGTTCAACATAAAATGAAAATTATAACCTTGTGAAGTGACAATTTAGTGCAGTGCTGTTATATTAGAAGGCATAAGTTTTCACTAGTGTACCTAATGAAGTGGCCAGACAGTGCCATTTCTTTTCACTTCAAATGCATAGAAACAGACGTTCAACTTCAATGAAGGACGGCGAATAACAGTGAAGATCTTTCGCTTCAGTCTGCGTTTATTGTGCAATGATAACGATCATTGTCGATCTGTTTGCTCCAACTTCCACATGCGGCGTCTGTCAGCGTTCAGCCCCCTCCCCGGTGACAGACGTCTGAGGCAGACAGATGGGATACATGTCCTGGCAGCGTGCACCACAAAAATATCTCATACCATCTAGGAGGAACACAGCCCTCTGGCAGTTTACCTCATAGTGCTTTAGACGCTGTTCATAGCCGCTGTAACAATGTCTGGTGAAAGGTTACGTGAACATGAAGCTGATAAAACATTTAACAAACTTGTGGTCGTGTTACCTTTTAGTTAAAGCAAAAGGGACGTGCAGAATATTTTGTTAACCTTTTAGTGGCTTGGCTCTTGGCTCTGTATTTTGGAAATATAAATAATTGTACTGACAAATTTGGAAACAAGTCTTCTTTGTTCTCCATTTTATGTCACTATGTCAGACAACTGATTAAAGATAAACAAGACACTTGACGATGCCATTCTGGGACACTGATGAGCACTTATTTGACATTTATGTGCAATATTTCATTCATTTCCACTTATGTCGCTCACAGTGAATGAACCTCTGATCAGGTAATCAGAGAGTGGAGGATGAATTCAGTAAACTCACAGCTGGATGACTGATACTGCTCTGAGGATACGTCTGCATCTCCTGACAGTCGGCAGCACGGTGCACAGACTCTGCACAGTCACCACAGTCCTTCTATCTATCCCTGTTTAAGTACACTTTCAAATCCCTTGTGCGTGTACAAATTCATGGTGAAATAAAGCTGATTCTGATCCTTAGTAGGTGGGCACCAGTGATGTTCTGAGTGGTTTTAATTATCCACTGCAGATCCTTCACTTCTTGGACCGTGTACATCCCAGTCTCCAGATTGTGATGTTTCCAGTTCGAATGCTTTCTATCGCTCCTCTGTAGAAGCCAAAAAGAACTTGGCACAGGAGTTTGTCCGGTCCAGTAGTTCTTCACGGGGCAACATCTCCATCTCATTACATTTACTCCATCCTTGTGGGTTTATGCATAACAGCTTTACAACTGTACGGCACAGTATGTACGGCTTAAGTGAGGTGCTGCTGCAGTATGTCAACTTTTAGTCTTAATCTTCAGATTAATCAGAGGTGAAACAGGTGTTTTGACAGTTCTTTTGTTGGTGTTTTAAGTGTGCAATGTAGGCAAAGCTACAAAAACCCAGCGAGCAGGACGAGACACATTGGCAACAGGCCCACTTTTGGCTCATAAAACATTACAGTTATGACATTAAAGGAAAGAAAGATCATGTAAATCCAGATCAACCACTCCTGAAGTCAACAGCTATCAGATACGCGGACATTTAGCTTTACTAGAAGACTCGTTAACTATTGATGGGACTATAAGTGGTCCACTTTCTCTGCTCTCTCGCTCTCTCTTCCTCCTTTACTTCCTGACTGTTATTTCAGCTGGAGACGAGCAGAGCAGAGACGACTCCGGGACTGGAAGCTGTTCCCTCTCTCGGCCTGTATGGGTTTATATATTATTTAACACTGCATGTGGTCTCCTACAGAAAACCCATATCATTAGAGGTCTGGGAGGTGTGCCGTTTAGTATTTTGCGGTGAGGGAAGTGCATAAAGGCGAGGCTGAAGTCGGTCGTTCCGATCCCACATTCATCACCCGTAAGGAGAACAGTCACCTCAGTCACTTCTTATAAACCACAGAGGTTCATTGTGATTTATTTTACTTCAGAGGCTTAAGTACAGTCATCCAAGGATGATGTGAACGCTAGTTTACTGGCTTTAAAGGAGGCTTTCATTTATTGCATTCTTTTTGAAACCCAACAAAGAAAAATATGACGGGATCAGTAGGAGCAACCTTTAGTAACAGGAGTGGTTAGTCATTATCAAAAACAGTCCCAAGTTTTACCTTTCATAGGGTCTTCTGGGTTTCTTTTCTCAACCGTGCAGCTTGTGTGTTCAGATCTTTTATTGTTTATACGGACATTATCTGTGCAAATAATCTGAACCTAAGCCTAAAATGTCAATTTCCATCAGGCAGGCTTTAGATCAGGTCCTCACAGAAAACGGCTTTCTATCAGATCTGGCTAGCCATGGATCATTTTTATTATTACAGACGGACTCATGCCCGCACCCACCGATATTACCTTTCATCGACCGATCTACGTGCCAAATCCATCCTCATCTCAAGGAAATTCGAGTCTCCTGGAGAGGGGCTGGTTTGTATTACGGAGGACAACATTGCAACTCAAACGGGAGGCTTTTGGGAGGCAGTCAAGGCTCTGCAGGCGATGGGCGAACCCGAAGCCATCGAAAGTGTGAATATCTTACCTTGCATTGTTGTGCTTGTGGGCTCTGGGAAGAGTGGAAGAAGCAGGAGGTAGATGAGGTAGACGAAGGACAGGGCATTGTACCTGAACAGGCAAGCTGCAGAAACAAAAGCACAAAGCAATTAATGAGCAGCTAATCCATCTTCTAACCACAAAAAAACCACAATAAACCTCCGTTCACACCAGCAGTAGAAGTTCAGTAGCATCTTTATTGCTTTGTGTGCATTAAACAACGTTTGATGGTAAATAAAGTGCAGAAACTGGCAGCCGGGTCGTCAACTAAACACGGGCTTGAGAGAAACATGTGGTGAAAATCATTAAAATGTTCCTGGTGTCGAAAAATCTGCTCGTGGTAATAAAACCCCGAGAACATTCCTCCAACTTAGCTTCACACTCTCAAGCCTCATTATCTGTTCATCTGGCCTGCATCACAGAAGGATCCAGCATTTAATTCAGTCACTCAGGGAACGGACGTTTGTTTAGAAGAACAATAATTGCCCGATAGTCCTCCTCGGGTGTTAAGAGAGACAATTAACTGACTGAACAGCCTGCGGTTACGTCTCAACCGCTGCGCTGGAAAATGCCACAGGAGAGTGCGGCTGTGCGAGTGAGGATTTTTCTTTTTTCTTTTCTTTTTTGCGAGAATCTCATTCTATTATTTCATGGTGCGTGGGAATTACTCAAACAGGATAATTTTTCAGGATTGGACTACAAAAAAAAAATAAAAAAAATAAACAGAATTCTCGTCACGCACCAGAAGCTCTTAAAATGCATTGTGAGAGTTTTCAAAACAGGAAAATAACTTTTGGCTGCCAGCTCTTTAAATAAAACACATGGAGCGCGAGGAGCGTGAAATGTTGGGACGAGCGCCTGATATTTGATTTTAGTCAAGAACGAGTAATGTTGATTCATTTTAATTTATTTTTTTAAACAAGATAAAATTACAATATTATTATGCAAAAATTGCCAGGGCTGATTTTTGTTTAGTTTGTTTTACATCAGTAAAATAAAGAAACTGAAACAAACCCTGTTTCCTGAGTTGCTTGTCTTCAACAGTAATTAACTGGCGACTACTCTGTTTAGACCAGTCTTTCTCTGGTTCCAGTTCCTCCAGTGTGATGTTCTTCCACTTCTCTCAATCTTACATCATTGTAAAACAAAAAAAAAAAAATCACGTAACAGGGAAGAGATGCCCTGCCCCGATGTGAACTTGATGTAGCTTTAATCTAATGTGTCTAACGTTTCTGTATTTGGGATGCGTCACCAGATACGACACCGCATTATGTAACTCCTTCCATACCTTTTCCCGAACACCCTAACCACACATACACTCACTTGCCACTTCATTAGGTACACTGGTGATGACAAATGCATTTTAATCTTATCTTCATGAAGGTTGAGGTGTTCAGCATTTGTTGAAAATAACTGAGAGAGCTGTCGATTCAACTGTGTTTTCATTTCAGATGCTGTGGCTTCTAGTACTATTGCATTGTACTGTGTTGTACTGACCGTTTTAGTCAGTGAGTCTTAATAACAGAAACACTTTTGTTTTTAATTCAATACTATTTAACAGCTCCACAAACTTCGTCCTCCAAAATGATCAGACATTTGAATCACCACCTTTTTGATGCTGGATTTAGTGCAGGACTGTTATATGAGAATGTAAGAGCATTCGTTTTTACTCATGTACTTAATGAACTGGCAAGTGAGCACGTATGTATGCACACACACAGACACACACACACACACACACACACCCTGCCCAGGGACATGATGGAAGTGTTCTGGCCTCTTGATGAAAGTTAAAACGCTTAAGTGCAAACATGACTTCCAAAAACCATTCATTGATCGAATGCACCTCACTTCCCGAGTCAGAGTGACCATCTGCGCTGAACGGGGGCTTTTACCAGTTAAACAGCTGCCATCACCTGCTGACTAAACACCAATTAACGCATCCTAAATGTACCGCACTGTAGCAATCGCTTACTGAAATCAGCACTGGGGCCCACACATGACGCATGTCTTCAGCTTTTAGCAGACTGCTACGGTGTAATATCAGCTTTTTTTCTTGCGCAAAATATGTGACAAGCTGCTGACATTTCTTTGAAAATCTTTAGGTCAGGAGGCACTGAGTCAAGGAGGGACTTTGTGTAAGATGTGGACACGCAGTTTGACCTCCCAAATTTCTCTTTGCAGTTATATCAACAAGAGCAGGGTTTACAACCTGGTCGGCTGCGCGAGTTATCGTCTCAGTCACAGACTTCGGCAGCTACCGGTCTTGAACTACTGAAAAATTACACTTAACTGCTGAAAATGGTGCTTTTATTTATCTTTGAGCGCTCAATGGAGCTATTCATTGACATTTGACTTGGCTCTGACCCTTTTCCCCTACAGTAAGTGCACCTCCTGGTTTTCTCTGTGCTCAGATACAGACCGATGAAAACTAACAAAAGTCATTAAATGTTTCTAGGCTCTTGCCTTTTTGGCAAATTATGTAACTGTAGATTATCTTTGTGATTTAATTTAAGTGTGCACAACAAACCACAAATTACATAAAAAGCACTTTATTGTGCATTATTGTTTTTTAGCAGTCTCAGCCTCATGGATGAATGAGGAGCGAATGACTCACAATCTTTAATTTTTTGGTATCTCACTCTCCACCATTTCTATCCACCCACCTCAGGTTTATTTCCATTAAAATGTGGCATTAAATAAGTCCTAAACCTGCCAATTTTGCCAAAGTTGGCAGCCAGGAGAGTCACTATTAATCATCTCAACAGAGTTATAAATCTAAAGTAGTCCGTATCTATTCTGATTGTAGATACAGATAATCTATCTGCACGGCTTTGCTCCCGCTGCCAAGGCCTGCAGACACTTGACCGCAGCCTTCCTGACCATTTGCCTTTGCTGTATGACTCACCATCCGAGGATTTTTACACAAGGAGTGAAAATAAACTGCCGTTGTTTTCAGACATCAGATTACTGCAAAAATCCCCATTCATGGTTGAATCTGGCTTTTGTCTCTTAGAGTTAAACCATCATTGCAGACACACAAAGGCTAAAGACAAGAGGAGTAAATCAGCCTTTCATGTGAAGTTAGGACTAATTCATTTCAGGAGTTTAGGACCCAAAACCTGGTGAGGTGATGCAGTGCCAGGCCAAACTGTGCACTGGGTGATAACAGAGGAATGTAAACCCTTCAGAAGAAAGTAATAAAGAGCATACCGCATTAACTGTTTTCATCAGAGCATGAAACTTGAAACTAAGGTTTTCTGGCTAGATATAGCTGCATAACATAACACATCTTTAAGCAGAAGCTATTTGTATTCTGGGCTGCCGCTAAAAGCTATTTTCATTGTTTAACCATTTCATTATTTTCTTGACCGTTGGTTGGATCTGTAAAATACAAAAATGGTGAACAGTTCAAGTTCCCAGAATATAAGGTCTTTACATGCATGTCCATTTATCAGTCCAAATCCAAATATGCTCAGTTTACTGTAACAAAAGAGAAACAAAACCTATTTTCACAATTAACTGTGAAAATATGTCAGCTAGATTTTCCCACAGCCCCGGGGGAAATATTCAGTTAAGCGGCTCGTTCTATTTGAGAATGTGGAACAAGGAAATATTTGACATTTCTGTCTGAAAAATAGATAAAACAATTAATTAATTAAATCCAAATAGCCGCTTATTATCAGCAGCTATGTAACAAATAGCCTAATCAATAACAATTATTATTATAAATTGTTTAGAATTGGAGCTGTGGTAAAAAAATAAAAAATAATAAAAAAAGAATGAATTACTGGCAGGCTAATGAATGCTAGAAGCTGGTGTAAGCTAGCTTGTAGCCACATAGCAACTAAACAAAGTATGTAAAATTTGCTAAATAGTAAGCACTTTGTTCACATTACATTTGTTAAAGAATTTAAATAGTTTCCAATTAAAAATCCCATTTTCTACAGCTGTTTAATTCAATTGTAAGATAATACATAATGTCTGGTAGCTAGGTAACAAGCTAGCTAACGGCACCATCATTGGCTAACTGGTGAGCCAACTGACGCTAAACGCTAGCACAAGCTAGCTTGCAGCCACATACCTACTCAACAATGTAGGTTTATTTACTTAACTGTAGAGACTGTGCCTTTAAATAAAAACTACAGTGCAAATAAAATGACTACAGCAGCAGCATCATACTAGAAGCACAAGTAAATTTAAAGTAACAGAAATTAGTAAGCAAATCAACTGAAACGTATTCGCTAGCATTAGCCAACATTAGCTTGCTGAAGCTACACGGTATACCAGACAGACGGTTTTGGCCAGTCAAGTCACATAGATTGAGCAAGGGAGTATTTCAATGTTTATAATTCATACATTTCATTTGTAAGAGGAAGAGTATCTAATTTATTTTTTTCCAAAAAGACACGTAGCTTATGCTAAATTACCCTGATAGCTTGAACAAAAAGTTCAGTTTGACAGTAACAAGCTAACAAGCAGGCTAACAAACAGTGTTGACATGTTTTAGTAGCATGTATTTATGTCACAGTAAAGTTAAAATGCATTAAATATTATTCGAGTATAAAAGACGTTTAACTACTTACAACGGTGAGCTCTCTACCAACCACACCAAAGCCAGTTTAGCATTAACTTGGCATAACAACAGCACTTAGCCTAACCCTAACCCTAACATTTTAAGTTAGCATTTGAGTCAGCATAAGAACTTATCAACAATTTCATGGCCTTATATTATTTCTAAGGATGATTTATCCTTTTTTTCCCCACAATCTTAGGAGATCAGCTCTGACTCTGATTGATTTTTTGAAAATTCTGACAATAAACAACAATTAAATTCATTACAAGATCCTGGACAATATTTTTGCCATATTTTCAGAGATAATTGTAATTTTTATGATGAACTATATGCACATTAATGGGGTTTTGATCACTGCGTTCGCCTCAAGATGTGCAATTAAATAGCAGCACATCTACAAATGAGTGTACAAATTAATCAAATTAAAGTGATGCTCACAGTAGTAAAGCATCTGCATATCACCTGTTTGTTTCAGTGTCGTGCTGTCTCGCTCTGCTCTACCTGAACCTTCACACCACATGTTCATTATTAAATCAGACATTTGGGAAAGTGCATGCTCTCACTTGTGTTCACACTCTGCAAAAACTCTGCCAGTAAACACATAAACAGCGTCCCTGTTTGATCAGCAAAACCGTAGCTGTGTGCAAATGTGTGTTTGTGTGTGAAGGTGGTGGTGGCTGAGGGGATTGTGTACACATGGGCCCAGCAGTTCTGTGGGTTTCAATAGAGGTGCTGTCAGATGGCCAACAGGAAACACAGACTATGTAACGTCAGCAGACGAGTCTTTCACTAGGACATGAGAAAAGCAACAGTCTGCAACGTATATTACACAACTGAAGAGACACGGTGAGGTTGGCGTCGGTGTTTGGGGTCAAATAACATCTGCTGTGTTGTTTACTCTGTTTATTTATCATTAAGAGGCCATGAAATACACTTTTTATTCAATATTTCCCAACGCCGAAACATGAATGAAAGTTAACCTGTGAATAATAACTATGATTAAATGAGTAATCTGCATTACACTGGGAGCTGATATCATTGTGCTCCATTGTGTTTTAATTACGGTGACATCTCAGACTAATAAACAGAAACAATCAAACAAAACAGACAACAGAAACACCGTCCAGACCCTGTCTGTTCCTGCGCCTTCCTTCCACTTTAAATTTCTTCCATCCTGCCAGTTACTGCGTGCAGCGGCAGTGAATGACAAGTACTCATTTGCACTTTGAAAAACCATAAAATATTAAAGGTATGTTTACGATAAAAGGGAAAGGCAATTCTTCTCTCCTTCGCGGCTGCATTATTAATTCATACTGTTAAAACGACTTTCCACGAATTAATGGAGACAATGCATGGCCTCACAATTGCTTTTGGAAATAAAGGGGGCGTCGGCCTGTCAAGTGATGCATTATGGCAGCACTGAGTGGGTCTTATCTATAGAAAGCATGCTGTTAGCTTTAAAAGTACCTCGACCTCGTAAGTCTTAGACCACACTGGAACCTCAGTGGCAGTTTGACGCTAATCACTTTTCACTTGTGGCCTACCACAGGATTACAGTGGGAAACTGCATTTAATTTAAAGACTCTGCAACCAAGGTGACACGATAGCATCATCCTGACAAACTCTTCTGTGAAACTAGACCCCGTCCTGGATGTTTAAAAGTGATGAAAGTCCAATAAAAGCTGCCAAGTTTGACTTGAATCATCTCTTAAATCTGCATAGCAAAGGAGTGAATCAAGCAGGAACTTTCGACGACATGGCAATGACAACTTCATCCGTGTCGAGAGCTTTTCTTAACAAGGTCACAAATTCAGTAAACAAAATTCTGTGGAAAAAAAAAAGGCCAGCTGACTGTAACTCTGAGGGAATGTGAAACAACACAAGAGGCGCAGCTCTAACCCTGTCAAGGCAACATAAATGTTAACGAATAACATTAACACTATTAGCAGAGGTCACAATAAATAATACCACTGATGATTCATTAATAGCCAATGAGCAAAACTCAGAAACCACAGCGAAGGAATTACCAGAGCTGTAATTCAGCTGCTTTCCTGTTTCACTCTGATCAAAATAAAACCTTAAACTAGTCGGATCGCTTCCATCTTTCTTCTGATGAGAAAGCGAACCATAAACACCATGGCTTTGACATATGCTCTGTTGTCGGCCGCGTTTCCTTTACTAAATCCAATAAAAGATGACAGCCAGGTGGAGAACGGTGGTGGTAAATGACGGCTCTGCCCTGTGATCTGCACATAGTGGGTGGTGTATGACTTTGCCTGGATTCGGCTTTAGAGCAGCAGACCTCAGCAGCGATGAGCGGATGAACTGTGACCTCCAGTATCAGGAGGTCAAACACATATCATCATAAAAATCAATTATGTTTTCACATAACCATAAATCTGATAGCTGCTCCAAACATCCTAAATGTACAAATATATCAGGATTGTGCTGTAATATATCAGATTTTTAAAAAAATATATGCATATGTTTGAAAAAGATTGACTCTAAAAACGAAAATAAAGTCCATACCTATCATTTAAAGTTAAAGATTATAGCAGTAAATTAATCTGATTTATATCAAATGACTTATAAGTAAGTATAAGTAATCAGTGATTTATTATAGAGGGATGAAAGTGTGGATTAAACAACAAACTCACCAGTTGCAAGACATATTGGCAGCAGTAACCTGAAGACCAGTCCGCACACCACTTCAGAGGCCATGGCTCCGGGCAGCCCGACGCTGAATCCAGCTAAAAGAAGCCGAGGACTGTCCCTCTAAGGTCTCTCTTGCATCCCAAACTCCTGCGCTCTGTCAAATCCCGGCTGGCTCCTCCAAACGGCCACATCAGCTCCACACTGGAGACACCTGGACTCGGCTATTCCACAGCGGGAGACTGCGCATTCACCGAGCTTCACCACAGCACCTATGCCTTCCGTGGATAATGTCACCATGATAGTTTTAGATGCTCGGATGCGTCAAAGTCATGTTGGCGCTGCACAGGCTGAGCAGCGGTCTCAGGTGCGCAAACAGCACAGCGCGTAAAAATAAAAAGCCGGAGAAAGGAGCCAACAAGTCCTCAAGTCCAATTAACCTCCTTATTTAAAGCAAAACCACATTAACGAGGGGGTATTCACAGCCTAAATACACTTCTTAACTGTGGAGCGATAAAATGAGGCGTTCAATAACCGGATAAATCTCGCCTTTTCCTTTAACCCCCTTGGTGAAATTTGACTTTCTGACTTCTGGTGCGTGGACTGTATTCGCCAACAGGAGTATACAGGACAAGCCTGCGATCGACACCAGGTCCAGCCAATCAGAAGTGTGCAGCTGGTAGCCAGTCCAGCCCCCTGAGATAATTGGAACCAAGAGGTGGGACACAGAGGTGGATGAAAATACTACAAGTATTAAAAGATAACGTGTTCCACAGAGCAGCAGCTTTTTACCAAACTGTTCCCACAGCTCGGCATTTAATTTGCATCTTAAAATCTGTTATAAGCAAATTAGCAGCAGCACTTCCAGGAATATTTTACACATTTTAGGAGAATTTCAGATGCTACTGGATTATTAAACTCCAGCTGCTTATTAGAGAGAAACAGCGACGCCTACCGGTGTGAATCCAACTGGCATAAATCCGGGTCACCACAAGACAGGTCTGTCACATTTCTCCTTGGAGGCTGGAAAATTTATTTAACCAACATGTTTTCAGCTCTAAATGATGTACTTAAACATCTCTAATTACATATAATCTAGCCATTGACTGGATGAATAAACATGCGCACACATCTGTTTCTTAATTTACAAAAATCCACCCAAAATGTTGCGGCCATGGGTTGGTGTGACGCGCACAGCCTGGATAAATGCCGGTGGCTGCTGCAGGAGTGTCATTGCGCAAGAGAGAAGCTATTTGCTTGCATGAGCCCTGCACTTCTTCTGAGATTGACCTCTGAATTGAAGACAGCAACTTAACAGACGGTAAGGAAAATGGATTCAGGTGATGAGAGGGGTTAACCACTGATTAATGTCCAATATTTAATTTAAAAATTAGAAAGCAGTTAAAGCTAATGCAGTATATTTTCTAGGCTTAACTTATTTGACTCTCCATTAAGTATGGAGCCAGAAGGAAGTTGGCTTACCTTAGCATAAAGACAAGAAACATTCATTCATTTGTTTTCGCAGGGGGGCTGGAGCCTATCCCAGCTGTCATTGGGAAAAAGGCAGGGTACACCCTGGACAGGTGTCCAGTCTATCGCAGGGTTAACACAGAGAGACAGACAACCATTCACACTCACACCTACGGCCAACTGAGAATCCACTCAGACACGGGGAGAACATGCAAACTCCAAACAGAAAGGCCACAGGTCAACCGATGGATTCAAACCCAGAGCCTTCTTGCTGTGAGTCATCAGTGCTAAGCTCACTATGTGATGTGGGAGCCCCTTTTTAAAACTCTCCAGCTGACATTCCGTCTCATCGGTTAAATCTGTGCATAAACTGAAAGATAAAATCACCAACTCCGTCGGCAAAGTGAACGAGTTGTTGCTGGGCAACCGCTAGAGAGAGAGAGGTTGCACAGATGTTCATCGAGAAATACACTAATTTCTGCAACCTCTTCAAAAACCTTAAAAATATCTTTGAACTCTTCTGTTGAGCACAGATTGAACAATTCCGTTGATTGATTAAGTGCTATTAGGAACGATGATTAACTGTGGAAAGGGCCAAGCTAAGTCACCAGCTCTCAGTTTTCGGCTGTGTCTTCACATGTATCACACAGACTTAAAAGTGTTATCAAACCCATGGAAGGAACACGGATAGGAATATATTACAGAGTGAACTGTTTATCTGAACACAGATACAGTTAAAGGAATGAAAAAAACATTAAAGGCTTCACAGTAAGGTGTCAGCTCAAAGTCTGTGGGAGCGGAAACCATTTTTTTACCCAAACACATCAGCTTAATGTCACCTCTTTGATAAAAGTTGCATGTGAGGTGTTGAATAGACATCGTGACAGCATATTTTTACAGGGACAGTCACTGTAAAAGGAATGTCCCCAGGCACTGCTGGTGTTGAAAGTGTGATGAAATGAGCTGAATAGATGTGATGTGGTTGGTGCGGCTGGTTCTGACGAAAACAGAGGTAAATGGTTGTGGAGGAGGTTTTGCACCGATCTGACACAACAGACTGTGGCGAAACGGGATTGGTTGGACTTAAAAGTGTGAACATCCTCAGAGGATTGAGCAGGAAAACTAAACAACTGAGGGCCGTATCATATTATTCCTTATCTTTACGCTGATAAAGTAATTTGAAAAAGATGTCGTGTCAGTGGAGGATCAAGCTAGAACAGTTTCATCGTGGGATAAAATCACTTAAATGGTTTCATCTGGCTCCAAAATCACTGTCAGCGTTTTAAAAAACACGTCACGGAGCACGATATTACGTTAACATACCTGCATTCATCAAGATTTCTCATTTATTCAGCTTTGAGTCATTAATGAGTCATGGTAAAATGTCATTAATAAAGCTGTCTGGAGTCCTTCCACTGTACACTGAGGGCTGGCGTTGACTCCTTCGCTTGACTTCAATTTTAGAATAACACCATCAATTTTGTGCCAGCGCGCGGAGAAACTTGTTAAGATCTTCCAAAGATTATTCGATCCTCATTAGCTCCTCATTAGCTCCTCATTAGCTCCTCATTAGTGCCACATCACAGACATGTTGAGGCACAGATTAATCCTCCCACGTATAAAACACTGCAAAAAAAGGGAACAAATGCATACAAAAGAAATGAAATTTAGAAATGATTTGAAACCCATAAATGATGTTAAAACCACTACAGAGTATGTATATGAATGCACACTGTTTACATTTTATTTTCCAGATATAAAACACTTTTCTTGTCTTGTAAGGACTGTTAAAAAATGCTGACTTCATGTTTACTTGTGTGTAAAACAGAGAGGAGCGTCGTTAACCTGAGAATGAAACCGATCAATCCGGCATGCTTTGATACATTTAGTGACTCTATTGACAAGTAAATGATCCGCGCTGCTGTTTCCTCTGAAGTGCATTATGCAGGAAGAGAGCAGGGAATCATGGGAGTCGTCAAGGCTGAGCCAAACGACCGTCCCGTACGTCCAGTCAAAGCAGCAAAGGTCCTGCTTGTGATGTGATGAATCATCATTTGGCCTAATCACCAAACCGGATTCGGTTTCTGAAAATAGGAAAAATAAACAGCTAAAGGCTGCTGAGGGAAAAGAGCCGCTCCCTGCCAACCTCTGCCCTGAATCTCCACTCTTCACCGGACGTCCAGACCGGCTGGACGCTCTGCGGCGGCGGTCATGTGGGAGCAGTCGGAGCCGCCCGCGAGGCCCCCGCTGACCTGCAGCCAGCAGTAGTCAATAACCGACCTCAAAACATGTCAGCCCTTGATTTGTTTCTGCTGTTTGAAGTCCGTGCTCTGCTGATCTAATCGCTCAGATGGATGTGAATCTTAAGTAACATTTGTCTTTGATCCATTATTCATCCGATTCTTGAGAGGGAGTTATTGATAAACCTTCGGGTCAAATGGACTCGACAGTTTTACTCTGTACACACACACACAGTGGAGCTTCAGGTCAACTGCTTCCTGACTCACCTGCCTCACATTCATCATTTTAACAGTAACACAGTTGTATTATCCTCGAGGCTTGTGTTTTAGAGGACTCCAAATGAGCACTGTGTCGACTGTGTACTTTTATCTATGACTAAAGCTGTGTCAGATCTTCACAGAGCATCCTGCTGTGGCCTAAGTGAGTGACTTGCACTTGTGTGAAAAATCTACCAAGCGATGTGATTCCTGCGCCGCTGTGCGCGTAGGAGGCTGGAGGAGGGAAAATTTTCTGTTGCATTGCCGCGACGTGTTGACATATCTTGGACGGCGCACATCACCTACGGCGTTGGCTACAGAGCTGCGCTGACGCAGGAGCGAAAATCCAGCTTACAGGTTTTCAGCTGAATAAGCAGAGGTTTGAGGTTGTACTTTAGCACAGTGATGCTTTGTGCTGAAATGGTCACTTTTGCGTGCTAACACGCTCACAGCAACGCTAACATGCAGGTGCTTTGCAGGGACAATGTGTATCATATCCACCATCCTAGTTTTCCATGTTTGCATGCTAACATTCGCTGATTAGCACTTTAATAATACAATAGAGCTGAGCATAATCATGAACGTCTTTCTTTAGCATTGTTGCAAGTATTGTAAGAAAGTAACCCTTTGACCTAAAGGAAAAGTTGCTAATGTATTACACTTCGAGTCATACAACCAACAGTCTTCAAAATCACAAGTTAATTTCATAGAGATTAGTCAGGATATCAATAAAGTTATTAGGGTTCATCCTCTGGGAACCATGAATTCTTCTTTCTATAGCTGTAGAGATATTTTAGTCTGGATCAAACCTGTGGAGCCATGATAGCAGTGAATATTGTGCCCAAAATTAAGTCGTTTGAGGAGGAATAATATCATAATATGGACTCTGAGGTATACAGATGCAATACTGTACACGACAGAGGACAAAGACATTTTAAGATAATGGATCTAAGGTTTATTTATGTTGAAGCTTATGTACAACCTTATATTTCAGTCGTTCACATGCAGTATTTTGTCTGCAGATCTTTGGTTGAATATTTCTGCTGGATATAATTCAGTCACAGTGAAAACAGTTTGTGACCTAGTGAAGAATTGTGAAGTATTTCATAATATAGATTTGAGAACTTGAGACACTGATGAGATTTGCAACAACACAGGTTTAGTTTGAGCTTCAAAGTTACTTTTTGAAGACATCAGGTCCTGAATCTCAACTCCAGGTCAACCTTCTTGCTCCAGACATTTAACCGAAATTACCCAGGCCTCATCAGTACATTGATTCCCTTTCTCTTTCCCCAAAATGGTCCTTTGACTTCAGCCCAGCAGAAAGATTCTTGCAAAGGTAGAAAATTAGGTGGATAAATGGCGTATTGATTGCCCAGAACCTTTGCCACGATGTGAAACATTCATCCAAGCAGAGAAAATCGCCCTGAACGTTGAATTTCTTTCTGATTTCACCAGAGATCCCACGCTGTCACTCTGCAGCTGCATTTGCCGAGAAGAAACCAGAAGTGAAAATCCGATTAGCGTGCTTCAGTATTGATCCGTGAGTGAAATCCAAACTGTGTGCGTGTTCAATATTTACATGGATGCACTTTCCATGCACTTTAAACGTGCCTCTGCTTAAGTGGGCTTTTTAGCGTCTTTCTTGCGGTGGCTGTGGGTAGATGGCCTCTTTAGGAATTTATCTGTGCTGTCTTGTTAAAAAAAAACTCCAGTCTGGGTCACGTTCATGTTTTCATTGCGTATTAAACTTTCACTGGTGTGTTCTGTCATCTTTGCTCTTTTACAGTCGTCAATCAAGCAGATGAAGCCGCTGATGGCTTCGAATAACACATGTCGAAACACAGAGTCACCCTGGCTCCTATCAGCCAAGCTAACATGTTAATATTTAGCATGATAGCTTTGCTAACGCTAAATATAGGTATGTCCATAGATTAGTAGGTATTTAGTCTCCAACATATTGCAGAAACTGAAAACTTTACCAAACCACAAAAGTCAACCTCACTGAGGCAAAGAAGCTCGTTCAGTATCAGGTTTCTATCTCTGTCCCGCTCCACGGACAGGTTGAAGAGGTCGTTTGTCCCTTAGGTCCGTCTATCTATCTATCAGGGGACCGCTAGTGGCCTCATCCAGTTTAAGCTTCTTTTAAACGGGGCTGGTATGACAAAAAAATATTTACACAAGAGTAAATATGTCAAGAGTACAAAAATATTTATACAAGAGTAAATATGTTAAGTGTATAAAAAATATTTACAGACTGTTTCAAGTAAGCAACTAACTAACTTCCAGTTTGATGAGTAACCAACCAAAGTTAAATAACTTGAGATGAGTGGAGCAAAAGGGGGTTGGAGTGGTGGAGGCTGAATACACATGATGACGATCATTAATATAACGAATACTGACAAAAGCAGTATTGCTCTTGAAAAAGCAAATATGTATGAAAGGCACGATTACACAGAATGAAGTGATAAAATGAGACGTAGACAGATGTATTGTCCAGAGGGTGTGGTGGATAGTAATGCATGCCTTCATGTTTGGTGTTAGCTGTAAGTCATAAGAACTCTGCTGCTAGGCAACTGTTGCCTAGCAGCCACCGAGGCTAACAGTCTAGAAGCCACCGAGGCTAACAGTTAGCAAGCTGATTACCATGTAGGCCTAACCAAATGTAGGGAATGCTAACACATATATAAAATGATGACTAAAACCTTATTTACCATCCACCAATCATAGTGGTAATTTTCTTTCAGCTATAAGGTTGCGAAAACCACAAGAGGGCGCTGTCCATCCTGAGTTTACCCATAAAAGATTCAAACATGTCATTTGAAGGCAGCACAAGTTAATGTTCTATAATTAAGTTGACTATTGTTTTTAAAAATATGTCTGAGAAACATTTTTATATTCCTTTTCATTACAACTTTGCATCTCCTAATTTAAGTTACCTAGTTGTTAGCTTGCTAAGCTGTTAGCATCGGTGGCTAACAGTTGTTCTCAGGATTTATTTGAACATGAAGCAGTTTGTGTACATGACTTCCCCCGTATCTTAACCGAAACCTCACAAGTTCCATTCGAAGGCAGCACTACAAACCCAAACTTTAACTCTCATTAGCCTACTTGAAAGTGAACTGCTTTAATTACAAAAACAGCAGTTGACTTTCAGAGAGTCCAGACAAACGGACAAAGCTTTGATTATTTAACTGCCACGGCTTCATCTTGCCATCTGTGTGAGTGTGCAGGAGATTGGCTCAGCTTTATTATTTCCAATTGCTGCGGGATAATGGCATCCACTAACCGATGATTGAATGTCTGTTTGATGATGGTGTCATCAAGGCTGGTATCGGTTAAGCATTAGAAAGCAGGAAGATGCTCCTGTTAATGCGCACATCCAGGATGTCGGCCTCATCATAAGAAACTAACATGTTGACAGATTGTAACATCACATTACGTCCTGGAGACTGTGCAGCACTCTGACTGAAGGTCTGCCTCGTGCTGTAAGGCCATGCATTATTGAGGAGTGTTTGTGCTCCTGAATGAATCCCAGCTTTTAACAGATGATCTAAGAGGTCAAGGGTCCACGGGACCTCATTCCTCTGCTGCTGCAGCAGACAACAGCGCCTGTGTTTCGAAAAACAATGGACTTTTTAGGACTAGCTGAGCGTCTGGCCTCAGAAAACACAGGGAGCAAGCGACTTTATGATGAGGAATGTGGAGTTTGTGATTGAAATACTGAAGAGCTCAGAATGATGTTTATTTACTCTGTTATTATCTCAACTTTACATCTAGCGTCTCCAGTCAGGTTTAAACTGATGCTTTAAACTCACGGCAATAAATTATTTGAGGTTAGCGACTCCTTCTGGGAACACTCAGCCTCCCCGCCCTCGCTGTCACATGTATCATCATTTTCTGAAGTGCGGAGACATGTTTCAGGGTTTGCTTTGTGATGAAGTACCGTTGATGGTGTCATGATGCCAACTGTACCTCAGACTCCTCAGACTCTCTGCAGATTTCCCGCACTGACCAGAATGAACGTCAGCGTTCCCCTCAACGCATTGTTTTCAGCCGTGGTTTGGTTCGGTATGTGTAGTTAGAGCAAAGTGATGGCACACTAAGAGATGGTTATTTAAGTAACAGGTAACAGCACAATATAAAAAAACAAAAACAGTTAATTATGAGTTGTGAGTCCTGTCTTCATGATTTAAAGCACAATAACTAAATACACTAACCATACAGAATAGGGTTAGGGTTATTTAGGATTTTGTGACTGAATTTTAATTGGCAAAATTAAAATTCATATTCCTCATATTTTAGAAACAGATTGTATTGTATATTTTTATGTTCAATATTTATCTGAAAACTTAATTAATGCAATATTTTTAATTAAAATGTCTAAATTTTTACGATCTGTTCTCGCAGTGAGTGTCTCAGCACAATACAATGAAAACATAATTATTTTATGGTAGTAGTAGTAGAAGTAGTAGTATTACTATTTTATCTGTCACTGTGTAATATGTATATATAAATTAAAAATTAAAATATTTGAATACTGGTAAATAATAAATAATCAGAGAACGTGGCTCACCCAAAATAATGCATTTACAGAAAGGAGTTTGAAAAAACCCCTCCAATAAATAAAAAGTATAATACAAGTGAGACCTTTTTACATCACACCATTTTATTGTAAGACATTTTCTGCACAGCTTTACTGCTGCACCACTCAGCGTCATCATCCTCAGGAGAAAGACTACAACACTGAAGACAAACTATCGTACGATAAGTACGAACTGGTGAGTGATCTATCCAGTGTTCCTGTTGAGGTTTCATTGGGTTCCTAATGCACATCTAATCTTCAGTCATTTAAAGTACAAATAATGGTGCTTCCCCCCCTCACAAAATACAAACAGTGCTTGTCCATCCCCGTCCCGTAACACAATAACCTTGTTAAGAGCTGCATATTCTCCATGATATCCCAACAAGTCATCTGTGCTGCATTAGGTGTAATGTAATTGTAAATTGGAACTAAGTACGTTATTGAAAAGTTTTCTGCTGAGCATTCAAAACCTACACTGCTCCAACACTTGAGCCCTTATTGATCATGGGGAAAAGCTGAAAAATAAAGTGCGCAATCACATCAGTAAAGTAATTAAACAATACTAATATTTAAGCAGAAGAATAATCACTTGCTTATTTTATTACATTATTTATAAAGTATTCTGACTCTAACAATCAGACCTGTCTGTCCTCCAAAGTGATCCTGTAAATGTCACTTTCATGTGCAAGGAAAGGTTACCTAGAAAATAAAATTAACATAAAAATTTTGGTCTGGGACCTCATAATAAAAATAATAATAATCAGAATAACAATCAGGGCTCACTTGAAGGCATTTCTCATAAAATATACATTAATGCAGCATATTCTGAAACTAAATTTCAATTACAGTGGCATAATGAATAAATAAATGTTTATATAAAGTCAAATATACTTGGACGCTGGGGCCCAAGGCATTTCATCGTCCATTTTGCACCAATAGCAACGCAGTATTCATTCTGTTTAAGTTGATCTCATGCTCTGACATAAAGTAAAATACTGATATGTGCATTTGCAAACAGACTTTATATGCAGAATGACCCCTTTTAAAATGATGTGTATTATAGAAATGGATTGCAGTTGCTGAGCAACCATTTTCAGTGTAAAGGTGGAGGTAATTTCAAATGTTTTTTTACAGTTGTGTATTTAAATTCACCATATAATATAGTAAATTACTTGATTATTATATATTGTATTTGTTATATGAAACTGTCTTAATAAATGTGGCAGTGAAAAACTACAGTAATTCCCTTTAAAATGTGTAAAGTAGCACCCATACAGTCAATGGTAGCACTAGGAAACCGCCGTTGGTCTCTGGCCGACAGGGGGCGCGCAACGATTGCGTCACTGCGTCAGGAGAAACGGGGGGAGCCAAGATGGCGCCTTCTAAAGTTGAACCTTTCCTTTTTCTGTTCTGTTCTGCGTTTTCTCTGGGAGTTAGCTCTTCCACATTTCTATCCGAGCCTTGTTACAAACCCATCACAGACGACAGACCGGCGTTTGTCAGGTAAGTGTCAAGATAATAAACACTTTGTACGGGGACAGCGGCTCAGATTAAAGATTTGTTTTGCTATGAGAAAAGTGACGTTACTCCTCTGATTTGATTTGGATTACATAGCGAAGAAAAGTGTAAAACGTATTTAGCAGTGTCTGTGTGCTCAATGAGTCATTTTACTCATGTAGGAATTAGTAGTGAGATTACTCTAATAGTATTTTACCCTGGCGTGCAAATATATCGTTAATCTCCAGTCAAATGTGAAATCACGTGATCATAACAAAGAGTTTCTGGGTCATGTTTATTTTTTTAAAGGAGGTAGAAGAAGTACTCAGGTATTTTAGTACATGCAAGTAAAAATACTGCATTACAAATAAGAGATTCAAATTCAAAAACCCACAGAAATGTTCAATATGTTTAATATGTTTAATATATATAATATAAGTAAAGTAGTGGTACTCGTTCTGCAGAAAAAAAATGTCGATATGTTCTCAATAAGCTCTCTCAGTTAAACAAATGCAGAATACCAGCTAAGATTTAGTGCAGGACTGTTGTATTATAATTATATTATTAATCCATTATAATGCATTGATTGTCACTGGTGTACCTAATGAACTGGCAAAAGAGTGTATAACATTTTTATAATACTGATGCATCAGTTAAACACACAGAAACGCCTTTGTATCTTTTAGTTGTATCTTTTAAAGGTGGAGCTACTTATTTATTTTTTGGTTTATTTCAAGGAACATGTAAAAAAATAAATAAACCATTGACAGTGAGGAGAAGAAGAGAGAAGATGAATACATCTGGATAAAACAGAGAGACAGAAGTAGAATGAGTATTTTGAGTTAACGAAAAACCCATACTAGTCATCGTAGTAGCATAAAAATACACTGCCTGGTCAAAAAAACAGTCACCACCTGGATTTAACTAAGTAAATAGGTACGAGCCTCCTATCGGATAATTATTGCACGGGTGAGTATGGCAACTCTTTCAGCTGGCAACACGTTATTTAACCCCAACTGATGCAATGAGTAGCTTCTCATTTCTTAAACAACCATGTCGAAAGACACATCATGTGGTCGTGGGAAAGACGTTAGTCTGTTTGAGAAGGGTCAAATCATTGGCATGCATCAAGCAGAGAAAACATCTAAGGAGATTGAAGAAACTACTAAAACTGGGTTAAGAACTGTCCAACGCATTATTAAAAACTGGAAGGATAGTGGAGAACCATCGTCTTGGAGGAAGAAATGTGGTCGGAAAAAAATCCTGATTGATCGTGATCAGTGATCACTTAAACATTTGGTGAAATCAAATTGAAGAGTAGAACTCAGGGCTATGTTTAATAGTGAAAGTAAGAGCATTTCCACATGTACAATGTGAATTGAACTCAAGGGATTGGGACTTAACAGCTGTGTAGCCTTAAGAAAACCACTGATCAGTGAGGCTAACTGGAAAGATAAGGCTTCAGTTTGCTAGGGAGCATAAAGATTGGACTCTGGAGCGATGGAAGAAGGCCATGTGGTCTGATGAGTCCAGATTCACCCTGTTCCAGAGTGATGGGGGCATCAGGGTAAGAAGAGAGGCAGATGAAGTGATGCACCCATCAT
>JASGAT010342938.1:0-18109 GCA_030220025.1 Chelon auratus | reverse complement strand
GCACCCTGTTTGCAACATTCATTCATTCATTCATCTTCTATACCTGTTAAGTCCTGTTAAGGGTCACAGGGGTCTGGCTGTGAGGCATCAGTGCTAACCACCTCGCCACTGTGCCGCCCACGGTGGATACAATCTGAATTAATATAAAAAATCTGTGTACTCTCCATGCAGACCTAGTCTTGAAGCCAGCCGGAGAGGTTTGTCTGGAACCACTTTGTTGGGGCTTGAATATGCAAAGAACTAATAGTCAAAATGTTTGGGTATAGTTTATGCAGTGGTCGACAGAAGACTAACAGCTACATAGTCATCCATCTGTTGAGTGCTGTTGTTCTGTTGACAACCTGCCCTATAATAAAATCCCAATGGCGTGTTACCAGTCTGACTACACCAAGCTAATGCAGGCCATCTGTGACTTCTCGCAGACTGTTGCTGTGTGTCAGACTAAGTGTATTCATGTATGAGACTACACTGTAAGTGGAATTACTGTAACATGAGAGAGAAGTGTGTCTTTCTGTGTTTGTGTGAACGCCTCAGTGCAGCAATAACCTCATATTCTTTCAGTCCGGACAAATCCTGACAGACATGGCACTCCCAATGTCCTCCCTGTATCTTCCACCGTGTTATCTCTGCCACATTCCTCCCCTTCCCACCCTCCCTGGCTATCATCTTCCCACCCGCACTGTCCACCATGAGATGGCAATTAGAACTTTGTTGACACGCTGACTCCACAGGGTCTTTCGTCTGCTCTTTCTGTCCTGAAGCATCTGTCTCTCTGTCCGTCTCTCTCCCCAGTATCCCTGCATGTGCATGTTTGTGTCTTCCTGCATTTCTGTCTGCACCTCCGACTTTCTCTTTCCGTTTCCTCACTCAGCACTTCAGCACCATTGGGTGCCTTTCTTGTTTAGTCCCCCAGCATTTGTCCCTCTAGCTCTTTTTGTACTTTTACTGCACTGTGTGCCCGTTTTTACTCTTCCAACTTCCTTTTATTTTATGTTTTCTCCTGGTCTGAGCTGCCGATACACAAACACTCTGATGATTAAATTTTTCTTTTTTTGAAAAGTTTTTCATCATTTGATTTTCCTCATTTTGCAAATTCTTTTGGGGATCACTGGCAGGCTTTTCATTAAGTTACTGAGCTGAATGATATCAGCCCCAGAAGCACAGTGCGGTTACACTGCTGGCTTTATGATGTGAAAATCGCTTTATTTTTGCTCTTTAACGCTATGGGAGGCTATACGGGGACAGCCCATAGATCTATGACTGTGTCAGCTCTATCTCTGTGCTTGTGTGTGGGCCAAGTTAGTTGGCAAGACTGTGTTCAGTGTCAGCTTTTATTGGAAATAACGTAGTGTGGAGAAAGCCCTGCTTTTAGTAGCTCTTATTAAGTGTGGATATAAAACACAATTTTGAGCAGCTGGTGTGTGTGAGGTGTTTTGATATCCGTGTAATATGGTTGTAGAAACTGCAGCTGTGCAAGAGTTAGTGCAAACTGTTGTTGCATCTGTTTAGAATTTCAATAAATAAATTTTGAACAGGAAAATTAGCCATTTTTATATTGTGTTTTACTCTTTGTATTAAACAGAATATGATATGAGACATGGAAAAATAGTACAGAGATGATGACTGAGAAAAATTCCAAGTGAATTTTCAAGTGAATCATCCATTGACTGGAGTTGATATTAATATACTGGATTCATGTGTATAAGTATAAACGGTGACACATTTGCCAACAAATTTAACAATCCACCTTTCCACAGGGATATACACTGATCAGACATAACATTATGACCACTGATGGGAGAAGTAAATAACATTGACCGTCTTGTGACAATACAATGTTCTGCTGGGAAACTTTTGGACCTGGCATTCATGTGGATGTTACTTAGACATGTACCACCCACCTAAGGACCCAAAGGACCCCACTAACAACATTCTGTTGCCAGACACCACAGAAGGCCCATGTCCATTCTCTGATGAGTCACAACTGTTTTGGAGGCACAAGGGAGACCTACACAATATTAGGAAGGTGATTGTAATCTTATACCTGACTGCTGTACAACCAGTAACAGAAAGTTTCACTGTCAAGGCCCCATGACATTCATCATGAATTTCCAGCATGGAATGATCTGATCAAATCTACACAAATAACTCAGTCCATATTTGGCAATTTAGGTCCATGTTTAACAGTTAGAGCCAAAGCACTGCAGTGCTTATACCGTACGCACTGGCTAGTACTTGATGTTTCACTAGGATCAGAGTAGTGAAACATCAACATCAGAGTGTCATTATAGACGAAGGTCTGTCTGGACGGCAATTTGTTATGACTGCGCAGCCAGGCTGCCATTACACCACATATGTGCCAACTGTGTATGCAAGTGGACTAGAAACAAGTATAATCGGAACAACAATGCGTCCCAGGTGTTTTTCGTCCTGTGCACTCACAAGGTAGTTTAATTGAGACACAGTCATATGTGGATAATGACAAGATCAGTTGTCAGGTTCAAATGTAATAGAAATGATTTAAAATGAAAACAGTCCAAGAAGTCACATGAGTTTACCTCCTGTCAGAGATTTTTAAATAACCTCTGTGTCTTTACTCTTTCCCTAACCTTGGTGATCATATTTTATTGTCATAACGATTGATACTCCTTTACATTAGCCAGGGTGAACATGTCGTCAAACATGTACAGACATGGGTGAAAGAACAACAGTTTTAAAAACACTGGGCATTTAAAAATAAAAAGCAGTTTCATTCCTTAAATGAGTTGGTAGGAAACTACCATTATTCAAACTACTCACAGCAGTCCTTAAAAAATCATTAAGGCCACATTTCAAATGAATGCTCATCTCAACAACATATATAATTAAGAACACAGGAACTTTGATGGGATTAAATTTTAAAAGCAAGGGCTTCAGTAATGCCAATTCCAGAGTGAAAAGTTACTCAGTAATGTCTAGAGAATCTATCCAACACACACTGTGTGGTTTAAGACACAGCTTGACAAATTGCTTTTTTCCCCCCATGCTACTATTTCCTGCTGTTCTGTTGACATCAGATCGTCCTCCGAGTCACACAAGATAGTCAATACAGCGGTGCTTTTATTGAAAACTGCCTTGCACTTGGCTGCTTTTAGCTGTCATTGCATTGCTCCCATTTCTGCCATTGCCTCCATCCCACAGCCTCCACTGCCTCCTCACCACACTCATGTCTATTGAAAGAAATATGCAATAATGCAGCCAATTTCACGATGGCATCTCATTTACTAGATTCAACACTCCTTCGAAAATTCAATAATGCGCTAAAACCCTGCTTATCATCACTGACACCGATAAATATGATAACTTGGGAGTGTCGGAATGTTTCACAAACAGTTTTTTTTTGTGTTAAAATGCAGGAACGCTCAGGCTGTAATGTAAAACATGCGATTTTGGAGCTAATCTGTGGTGCTTGCTTGTTGTAGATCCATAATAAATGCATTTCATGCACTCTTCCCTTTCAGTCTAAATTAATCTACCATGTCCAATAACGGAGATCAAATGACACTGAGCTCAACATTGTGCGTCATTACCAGGATGTCAAGAAGACATTGTGCTAATGCAATAGGCTCAGTTTGCAGGTGCAAGCTAATATGACTTAGTAGAGGACCTTAGTAGATTCTTTATTGTAAATTGTTATTAGTATACACACAGCAGTGGGCTCTGAGTCTTGACATGTCCTTATGAAAGCTATCATATTCATATCCATCAAGCTCTAGTTTGATCTCAGATCAAATGTTACACATGATTACATCAGAGATTCTGTGTGTGGATGAAACATGAATGATGTAGGATATTCATGTAGTGTTTAGATATCTATTTGTTTGTGCGTAGCTCCTTTTAACTAAAAGCTACTTCCTGCATGTGTATGCGTATTTTTCCAGCATGTGTCAGCATGTGTGTGGGTGGGTGCGTGTGTGTGCGTGTGTGTGTTTCGGGCTGGTAGACTGCTGGGGACAAGCAGCCAGAGGGACATGAGGAAGCTGTTTGATGTCATCACTATGTGTCCTTTCTAGTTACCCTTGGCTCTAATCTATGGTGAGATGCTGTCTGAGTCCCTCATTAGTTACTGGTAACTCTTTACTATAACGTCAACCTCTGGAGGCAAGGTTGACTCGTGGACCGAATATCAATGTGGACAGCCATGCGCTGATGGTAGACTGTATTTAATATTACAGGGACATGAATAAGGGCATGATGATGACTGTGATGTTTCTGTGCCTCTTTGTGGGATCCAGCACTACAGTCAAGTCTAAAGCATGCTGTCAACTCAGTGCAATCATATGCGGGTCTTGCTGCATGATTGTTCTCTTCAAGAAGGATTTTTTTCTTCCACATTGACAGGACAACACATTTCAGCATTTTTCTTCAGCAGCAGAGAGACCACTGCCGAAATATTCTGTAGCTGTATTGTAGATGATTGCATGCGAAACTTCGTTTATTTGTTTTCTGCTGCTTTTGCGAGGTGGGAGCGGGGCCTCGTGCCTCTTTTTGTGAAGTAATGCATTTTAATTGAACGACCGAGGCAGACAAACCGGGATTAATGACCTTACATCTTATGAGGTCGTCACCCACCTCTGTAAACCGGTGTTCTTTCTGTACCAAAAGGCTGTGTAATCACACACATGTCAGGTGGGATTTGACCTCCCACCCTGCCAGATGCAAGCTTTTCTATCCGCAGAATGGAGGTGCGCCCTGAGGTCACCTATGCCTCATGTCAGCGCGCAGTTGTGTGCAGACAAACAGAGGAACAAAGACAAGAATAGTAATGTGTTTGCAGGTGTTTGTGTCAAAATGTTCTGCATATTTATAACTATATATGTACAACTTTCAAATAATACCTTATTCTGCATAATTGAGAAGCAGTCAATATTATATCCATACATTCGCTTTTTGATATGCATGAAATCAGATGTAGCCAGTCCACAGGGTTTGTATTGTGTTGCAGGTCAATCCAGTGACCTTGCGCCAGTAAAGGGGTAATTTTATTGCAAAAATATTTCTATCTGCTCTTTTATGGCCACTCACAATAAAAGATTGTCAAAAAAGGAAAATGGAAGCTCAAGCGTATTGCTGGAGACCTATTGCTCTTGGTTTTAGATTTTATCTTCCATCTCTTCCATCTATCTCCCTCTCATTCAAAAGCCTGCATCCTGTGTGGTATTTATGACAATAATAAAAGGAAACCATTCCAAAACCACATAACGTGTCTTTTATTTACACTGATTGTTTGTGTCACTTTGAAATAATCGGAACCATTTGTTTACTTGAAATTGAAATTTTCTGGGGGGAAACAATTACTGAATACTGATAGACATACAAGCATAAATACAAAGCGCCGTACTGCTGGAAAAGTAGTTTCACATCGCAGATTTGTGTGTGTCTCTCTGTGTGTGTGTATACTGTGTTTGTGTGTAAGGAGTCTGTTGGTTTTGCTTTTGATGCTCTGGTATAGCAGTTTGAAGAGTTTATTGAGAGGGTAAGAGGGGTCTCTGGTAATGTTTTGTGCACTGTTTCTGCTCTGGAAGTGTTCTTGGACAGGGGGCAGGGAGCCTCCAATCACCGTCTCCGAATGTGAGTGGTGGATGTATATATAGAGGTCAGGACGTCTTTAATTTGCAATGTGCAGTTGATTCCCTCAATGCACTCGAGTGAGCTGTCGGTCCTCCGTGGGAAGGTGTGCACTGCATTTAAAAGGGAAGAAGGTAGTAGTTGATCTGATTAGCCTCGATTGATGCCAGCCGCTATCACAGCCATTGATAATTTAATCCTCCAAATCCAAATGCTTTCACAACAGTGCCGCAGGTCCTCTGGTCGGGGAAATCTGTTGGTCGCACACAAGAGCCGGTGCCTCTCTGTGCCATCTCCTGTTCTTTGAGTGATAAAAGCTGAGGCTGATGATATATGCTGGATATGGGTAAGTCATACAGGAACTATAAGGAAGTAGGCGCAGCCTTTTATAGAAAAGCTGGTATCAAACAAAAAAAACATATATACTGTATAAACTGTCTCTTTAACTTTTAAGCCATTGACTTAGAAGTTTATCACTGATGTATCGTGACTAATTAGGCACACTTTGAGTACGGATATGAGCATAGATTTGTATGAAGCCCAACCATAGATGAGGTGTATGAGTGTTAGCCTGTGGTGGTGGAACAGAGGATGAAACTGAACTAGCCAGTGTCCCGCAGATAAAAAAAATCCCCTGGCCAACAGCCAGAATTAAAGTCGATGTCAAATTTGGACATGAGCCTGGAGCCTGGACATGAACATGGAGCTATATACAATCACAAGCTGTGGAAAAGTCAATAAAAAACAATCTAGCATGGTTTCTCCTCCAGATTTGGTGGAGCCACTTTGGCATCATCCAGTCCTACTGAAGCGCATGCAATACGGAGGGTTTGGCTTTTCTGCAGCTTAACTTGTTGAGTTCATTATCACACATTGTGAGAATATGGGTATGATCTTCAGAATTTGCAGATTAGATAATTAAACCCCCCTTTATTGATGCAAACTGGCTGTTTTCTTCAATAAACTGATATTACTGTCTGCCTGCCCCAGAACTCATCTCTTCATCTAATTTAATAAGAAAGGACATGCCTGAAATAGCAAATGATTAGTAGATTATTGATCCATGAAATCGGAAAATGTGATGGGATTCTTGAACAGGTTCGTTTGATGGGATACAGAGCAGGCAACCCATGGAGATGAGAGAAAAGATTCGGGGTGTCGTTTTGGAAATTTCCTGTACAAAAAGGACATTGGAGGCTGGATGAATGAGAACAGGGAGAAATAGGGGGAATCAGCTGTGTAGAAATGAAAAACAGACTAGAAAAGAGCAGATCTGGAAAAAAAATAAGATAATAGGGACGTGAATGGACGAGAGGCAACGTGGCAATCTTGTGAGATGTATTATTCATTTGACATTGATGGAAATGTTAAGTATGGATTCTACATGGGGTGGAACAGTAACCTTGTTTCCACCATTATTCATTTTTTATGTGCATTTTAGTATCGCATTAGCAAAGGTTGATGATGCTCACTTGAGATGGTGTCTGACTTTTCCACAAAAGAGCACATGCACTTAACGGGATAGAAAGACTTTTTCTGAAAGTTCTGACGTAGCGAACCTATATATGCCGCCTAGACAATGTTATATGGTCCTGTATGCATGATAATCATTGCATTTCTTTGTCTTTGTCTCAAGACATTCCTTTTCCCACCACATTCAACCACAATGTTTAGCTAGCTGTCACTGGCTGTCACTGTTGTAGACTGTGTGTGCCTCTAAATATAGTCCAATCAACATCAAGCCATGTTCCATGAGCTACTCCTGGTCCACCCATTTAATATTGCTACAAATAACCCACATTGTTCTCAAAGACTCAGTTTACTTTTGAACTGCCGATGACGCAATGTACTGTGAATGGGTTCCAATAGGGTAACCTCAAAATAAGTGAGTGATGTAATTTAAATAGTTAAGCATGCTTTTTGCCTCTTAGGGACTGGACGCTGTAACCTTTGCATGTCAGTCTGGCTCACTCTGCAAAAACGTTAGTCGTTGGTTAATTTTTGTTTCTACTTCCTGCTTCGCATACAACAATGGCGACAGAAACCGCCAAAGACGGCTTCCTCCCATTGTCCAAAGACATGCTTGTTAGGTTCATTAGTGATTCCAAATTGGCTGTAGATGTGAATGTGAGTGTGAATGGTTGTCTGTCTCTCTGTGTTAGCCCTGCAATAGACTGGCGACCTGTCCAGGGTGTACCCCGCCTCTCGCCCAATGACAGCTGGGATAGGCTCCAGCAGACCCCGCGACCCTTCACAGGACAAGCGGTTATGGAAGATGAATGAATGAATAATCATTGTGCCACTGCTCTTTATTCTGGTTTTGCAGACTCAAATTAACTGATATTAAATGTGATGTGAGGATTCAGTGCGTATGCTCCATTAATACTAAGATGGCTCGCTTTTACATCCAAAGGTGTGGAGCTGATAAATGGTACCACTGAGTAGTTCCTGGTGGCATTGCCACCTGTCTCTTAGGCAGCTGTTAATTCACCCATTGAATGAGTCACCTTAGCCGTAATTGCAACACTGTCCAACACTGCCAGCATTGCCCTTTCTGAGAGATTTGGCAGGAGCTTCTGCTGTCGGCATAAAACGTGGCAAACACTAACTGACATGAAAAAGTCAAAATTACTAAAATAACAACAAAACAACAACAACTTATTTTCTCTCATAATGGCCAAGATGACTTTCTCCTTGAGTTTTTATTGTGGGATCATGACCTCTACATCCTCTATTCGATTTATTCCAATAATGTAATGTAGCCTGCGCCACTAAATTCTAAAACATTTGCCTAGTTTGTAAACACAACCAAGTTTCTACTCTGTGAGATTTGTTTCAATATAATTGTTCTAATTATATGGAATATAAATGTTACAATGTCAAAAAGTGACATAATCAAATTTTTATACGCTATTTTATCACATTTGTTCAACAACTAAAATGCTTGTTAATGAGACCAAACAATAAGTCACTTTTTATAACGGCAGTATAAAAAATATTTAACAAGATTATTGATTAAAGACAACTCTAAGCATTTGGCTCTCACACAATTTTTCCCCCACTCAGATAGAGTCCGTTGCCTGAAGCGAGAGGCGTATTACATGCAAATGAGAATAGATGTGTTTGCAGCACCGCGCAGCACTTTTTAAAGACCACAAACAAAGCCGATTTAATGCTCATAGAAAGCCCAATAAGAAGCACGGGGCCAAACGGCACAGAGATGGTCCTCCAATACCTGCGAAGACAGAACACTTCTTTGCACAGGAAGGCCCGTAACGAGCCTGCAGAGCTGCACACGGCCTACCGAGACATATTTCCGCGCATCTACAGGAATTAATTAAGCATGAAAAGATAAAGCAACATTATTTGTAGAACACGCAGTGGCGTGCCTGTGGAGACGCATGCTGATCTCAGTGCTGCAGTGTTTAAACTGAAGCCAACAGATGGAGTTTTAAATATGTAACACGCCACCAGAGAGCACCACATCAGTTTTATATTGTTTGTTTTATATCGTCTTTGTTTTTGCAGTCAGTATTGTAAGACTACATTAACACAAGAGAACTGTCTCTGTGGTAAATTTTCCTCTCATTAAAATTGTAATTCTGTCACCATGGTCCTAGATGTTACATGATACAGTACACAGGTTGGCGACAGAAAATGTGAGTAGAGTAAACAGGACATGAATCAAGTTTCTATTAAGTTTGGTGTTCATTTGCACTTCCGCTGTTTTTCCTTGCTTTTATGACTTCCAATCAATGACTTTAGCTGTGTTTACAAATGTTTATTTAAAAGAAACAGAAGTAATATAATGTAGACATATAGGTATAAATAGTGTTTTACTATAGCTTTCTTTTAGAATTACTCGCTTTTTTTAATCTCACTGTTTTTGCCCTAATGAATGCTCATCGCAGCATCAAGCCCGAGAGACCTGCAACACAACTGTTTTCCTGTCTCTGTCCCCCCCCCCACACACACACGCGTGCAGTGAGTCAGTGAAGCATTGAGAAGTGGTCTATTCTGACTATGGTCAAATGAGCCACCTGGGAATCAGACAACATCAATCCTGATGTCAATACTAGACAGCTGAGCCATTCATTCAGGCCAGCCGCAAGGGGAGTGTGTCAGCGTGCCCGTGTGCGCAGGATGGGTGTGTGTGGTGTCTTAAGGAAATAATGTATTCGTTTGTTTATGGGTGTAGGCTGGTTGGGGCGATGGAGAGAAAGTCAATGCATATGTCTGCCGGTGCAATAAAGTATGCTGACTCTGTCAAGTGCATTAGCCGGACAAGTTTTCTCCCTCTTTTCAATGAGGAACTGTATTAGTAATTTTCCTTTATTCTTGGCCCCAATTCATCTTATCCATATTATTCTTGGGCCCAATTCATCTTATCCACATGATCTTTTCTAAGTCCTCAAGCGTTTCATGAATACTTTCACAACAGATTTTGATGGACGCATGTTTTTTCCAACTAGGTTTAAAAGGCCTATTCTGTAACGCAATGACTGCAGGTAAACAGGGAAGAGGATAGCGATGTCTGTGTTCTTAAAATGTTTATAGAAGGCAGTTTGTGTGGAAATGCTTGTTTTACGTATGTATATTCTCAGTGTTACATTCCTAAGGGAATTTAGTGACAAACATAGGACAATCAGTGAAGTAGAGTCTGGATGTAAAGCAAATGTAACTGAATTTAAATTAGGGGTGGGACTCCATTAAAAAAAATAAAAATAAAAATTAGAGGCTTTTTAATGGATTAATCTCGATTAATCGCATACTGAATCAAATAATAGACACAGACATGAATATTGTAAATTCAAGTTCTTTAAAAATGCATTTAAGAGCATTTCAATTCAAAACAGTAAGAAAAGAAGATATCTCTGGTCAAAACTGAACAGACCTAAAAAGAAAGAAAAAAAAAAAAAAACAGTTTGGGCTGCTGACACCTCTTGTTCGTACTCAGGCTGCAGCATGCTTTGCATTTAGATGGTTCCACAGGGTTGAAGTGCTTCGGTGGTATGCAAACTCTTTTTTTTTTTTTTTTCACAATTTGCACAAAACCATGGTTTTATCAAGCCATCCATCAGGTCATTTTATTTGATAAAATGCGTTCATTTTTGAACGTGTCCATTTTTTTTGTAATTAACTGAAAGTAATTAATCGTTATTAACTTCTTGAAGTCCCATCCCTAATTTAAATATAAAGGCAATTGAAAATCTGTTTGAGGCATAAACAGTGGGGAAGAATTGGACCACATGGTTATGTCAAATAAATGAAAGTAATTCTCCATGTTGAAAACAACAAACAAAAGGTCTAACTATCTTCTCTACTAAAATGTGTAACCAAAAATACACAAGCGACACCAACCAGTAATCCTAGTGTGTGTATAAACAAACGGTTACCTACGTGAAGTGGTATATAGGATACCCAATCTTACCTATAATACGCACCTTCCACCACAACTACAATAAATGGCACTCAAAGGTCCACACGCCTCAATAACAGATAAGGTAAGTAACAGAAATCAAAATAACTGTCAAGCAATAATGCAGCAGAATAGCAAGTAAGCAGCACTGAGCAGAGACTGGCTCAAGTGAACCATCCAATATTGAGCAGCAGAGAGGAGTCTGTAGCTGGATCCCTTTTAATGTAGGCCATGGTTCGTAATTGGATGATCTAGGGCCGAACCAACCAATCAACAGGCCCTTTCAGACTTCTCAGGTGGAATCAGTTGTGGAATTAACTGTGAACAGGGAAGGGGGAGAGAAACAAAGGAAATGCACTTTCCCCCGCCTGCCACAACTTAACTCATGCATTACTCCTTTGCCCATTTTTAAACTTTCCTGGGAGTTAGTGCTTCTCTTTTACTCATGAGTGACATTATGGAGGGTTTATATGCAGTCCATGGCCCGTAGATGTATCTGGACGGTCAACTATGCATACAACCTCAAATTTAACGCTGTGTTGATATTACAGTCCATTTTCCTCAGAAAATGGGCGCATTCCAGTACAAGTCGGAAAACCAAGACAGTACAGTGGGGTTTGATCACCAGCTGTGATATTCTACTCATACAGACACCATAGAAACATGTCCACAGGCAATAGCACTGTGTGTATGACTGATTTAATGTATCACACACGAACAGAAGTGCTAACAAACGGTATATTAGTACAGCTTTCACTACTGTTGATGCATGGAGCACATATCTTATATTTTGATGATGGGGTTGGTGAGGTTAATCAGTCTTTTCAAGGCAGAGATCTGATTGGTGGGGACATTTCACTTGAAATTTCCTGCGGGGAACTTTCTGATTTCCCAATTCAGTAGAAAAACACCATGAACCTATAATACGTATACATAGCCCGAAGGCATCCTAAAAAGAGGTTTTACCACTAGAATACATCATTACCATGCAATCAACCTACTGCTGATTTTACACACTCACACTTGGAAGAGTTAGGGCTATAGAGAATACTGCTGCTTCAACTTTTTCTAATTCTTACTCTCTCCGTCTCCCTTCCTCACAGAGGCACGACCCAGATATAGGTGATGGCCCTGTGGTCATATTCTTTGCTGTCCGACTTTCTCCAGCTTGTTTTTCTCTCTTTTTTTTCCAAAAAAAGACAGGTCATCCAGCAGGCCACTCTCCTATCTTCCCTTCATGTCTCGATGTGTGTTCACCCCGCTGTCTTTATCTCCATTTCATGCCCCCATTCTCTGTTCCATGCTCTTCACTGCCGTGTGTGACTAATTTGCTCTGATGATACTGTGGTTCTGTCGGCCTGTGTGCGTGGCGTTATCGCATAGTTATACCTGCACTTGCTTGTTTTGAAGACCAAATAAACCTTTGTTTTGGGCATGTTAGATGGAACGGTAAATTAAATCCTGGTGGTGTGCGATGAAAGGCGACAAGTTCACTGATCATTTCCAGCACTCATGTGTGACGAAGCAGCCTGGGGGTTCATGGTCAATTCATTTTAGTCTCGCTACCTGCATTGCATTATATCAATTACATATATAGCTATACATAAGTCGGTTTAAACATTTAGAAAAAATTATATTGACAAACCTTAGTTAAGGTGATTGGCACAAGTCTACGCTTTTGCTAAAGTATATTTGAATGCCTTGCTCAAATAGCAAACAGCAATATTGTTCTCCTTCAAAGGGATGGATCAACAAAATTAGACAGATTTGTTTTAGAGCTTTTAGAACTGAGTAACAGTACAAAAAGAGCCTGAGAGCTTTTGCAAAGCTGGATTTTAACTAGCGCCTAAACAGAAAACGAGAAGCGAGAGAATATACATGAGTAGATGGGTCACATAAAAAGAGCGAATTGCCACAAGCCAGAGGAGTTCAGAACTGCTGCCTTAATCATTATCCTTAATGCCGCCATGACACTCCACTCCTGCGCTGTGTATTCAGTGTGAGTTATGTGCTGGTTGACACAAGAATGGATGGTAAAAGAAGCCAATGTCAATAGTGGGTGCTACCCGAGAAGTGGTTTTTCATTGCTAGCTGTCATAACAGAAGTGTCTGGTCATGCATCTCTCTGACTTCACGCTGTGCATCACTCATTGCACTGTAAACACACACACACACACACACACACTCCGAAAACTCAAGTAAAGACACCCGGCATTCTTCAGTAAGTGAATGCATTATATTCAGAAGCACTCATCGCATCGAAAAGTACGTGTTGCAGTGAATACCAAGCAGTCAAGCAGACACAGGGATGCTGTTACCAGACAAAAACACAGTGTGAGGGAGTCTCAAAAAGGCCAACAAAGCAACAATTAGAGGGCAAAAAAAAAATGACCGAGACCGAGATGAATGGACAAAAAAATAGAAGTAGAAAGAAGAGACAGAGAGAAAGAGGAGATCATGAAAGGACGGTAACAGATAGATTAAGATGGAAAGACCCAGCAAGTAGTAATTGTTCCCAGGGTAGAATGATGGTATTGTGGCACTGCCAGAGGAGCCAGCCTTGTTTAAAAAGAAACTTCGATCCAACTTTCCACTCGGAGAGTGTTTACATCCCCTCCATCTGACAGTTCCTCTGCCTCCTTGTACCCATTCCTCTCTCCCTGCTGTCCCTTTTTCTCCTACATTGCAGCCCGCCAGCAGCTGTACCGTCTTGCCGAGTCCTCTGAGACCCTCCAAATGCAAATGTATTAACGTGAATACAAGCGCAAAAACACAGAAATCTACAGCTGAATAAAGACACTGTCTGTTGTCAAGCTGCGTCACAGATGTTGTGTGGAAGACACATGGGTCAGCAAAACTGCAAGTATTCGTGCGGCATATTATAATGGATGTCGCTTTTAAAAAAGATATTTTGGCAATTATTCGTGAATTTTGGTGTGTAAGTGAGATGCATCTTTGTGCGTGCACGTCACAAAAGTGTGGTGTGAATCTGACTGTGTACGCATGGATTTTATGGGGGTAATAAAGTTTAGAGTTTTATTGATTTGGACTCTGTTCTGACTCCCAGCTATCAGCTTCATCTCCATGCCGACCCGAATCGACCAGATTAATTCCGATGGACAATAAAATGTTCCACTGATCACCACTTCAAGACTCTAAACTGATTGTTCGGCACTATTAGTAGTAGGGGGGAGGAGGAATCAAGGGGGGAGAGGGTAATTGTAATCCAATCAAATTTAAATGGAGAAGATGGATGCCAGAAAATTTATAATAATTTATCTTTTCATTCTAATTAGTATTCTAAGTGTTTGAAGTAATTATGCTGAGCTGTTATGCATGCATTTACTGCATGTATAGGTGTGGTAAAGGGTAATAGAGGCAGGTCAATAAAGAAGAAGAGCATAAGAGCATTATTCCAGCTGCTTAACAGGAAAACAGGACATGCAGGTGGTGGAAATAGGGGGATTTCTAACGCATATACTAGAATAAATAACTGTTGAGGCTTTGAAAGAGAGAGGAAGGGATCTTAAATGAGGCTGAAAAAGAGCAGTGATGAAAGATTAAACATGAAAAGAAAATCTCTGAGTGGGTATGGCCTCACAGAATTGATGGTATGGTTCAAGACTTTTTAGATTTGTTAACTTTTTTGGCTAAACATTACTTTCTGCTCCATCTGGAAACAACGATGAGTGAGTAGAGCGTGAGCCAAATGGTAAAATAGGCTGTTTTAAGGTTATTCAATTTCTGCATGCAGTACATCCCATAAAAAAGTGGTGATCCCTGAGAGGGAACGGGGGAGGAAAAGGATATGGGTAAAATTTAAAAAGGCTTCAGTCATTTTCACAGGACTTGCCAGGGCTGATCGTTGTTGGCAGAGAAAAGGTATTAGGATTAAGTAACAGGGGAGAAGGCAGTGGAAAAGGATGAGGAACGTGATGAGAAGAGATGGACCAGGGGGTACAATAAAGATGTCACACCATATTACATTTAAGCAGCCTTGTTTTTCTAGAGAGGAACAAGGACAGAGGAGGAAAACAAATATAAGGTGGTGGCATAAATGTAAGGTTAAAATAATACACGTAAAATGATCTCGCCTTTTGGGCCAGGAGGCTTAATGATTCGTCTTGCTCGTTTGCATGTGAACTGGAAGAAGGGAGGAAAATGGATAGATATTAGTGTCCATGGTCTTAATTTTTTTCTGCATTTTGTATCTTGGTAATATGAATATTTTTAGGCTGAAAAGTGAAGCCAATGCTTAGTTGCCAAACGGCATGCGCTTCCTCAAATGGCCACTTGAGGCTGACTCCAGTGTCAATTCACATAGATCCCATGGACAACTTTACGGCAGAAATAAAGATGACTTACAACTTATTTGTTTACGTTGCACTGTGGCTTGAAGTCATGCATAATTAAGGCCATGGCTGCTTTGAAAGGTGAGGGAACCCACAAGTCACTTCCATACCTGTGTGCCCAAGTGTCACCTCCCGCTTGAGCTCATGCTCCACCACGGACCTTTCGTGAATTAGGCTCAAGTTGGGCATTGCCAATATGGCGTCAACTAGAGTCATGACCTTAATGAAGGTCAAAAGCTGAAATGCGCTAGTCTAATAAAGCTGTTCCATTTACTACAAGTGCTGCTGGAGTCTTGACCTTCCTACACTTTCCTTTTCTCCTCCATGAACTCTGGTAGCGGGAAATACAGAAATATAGCTTTTTAGATGGCCACCGCTGCCACTCAGGACTTTAAAACCATTCTCAATTGAGACATCATGGAGAGTTCGTCCATCATAAATACAGTTGAGGGATGGATTGTCGCAATTTCTTACATTTAATAGGCAACATGGTTTAGATTGTTAATTGGCAAACCTAATCAAGTGATGGATCAGTGATATAATGTGTTCATTAGCGTGTTCAAGGTTACAGGACATGTTGAATTCATTCTAAAATGTAAAAGTAGAATATTGTACTTCTTTTTGTGGTGAAACATGTCGATTATTTTTATATTTTATGTCAGCACATATGGACCAAAACACGTATGAAAGACAAACCAGGAGACAGAGACAGACATGAGTTTGGAATTTACAGGCTACATGGCTCGCCTCAGTGCAATTTACATGACCCCTCCAATCAATCACTGACTTTTACTGAGACAGCTCTTAAAACTTTCTCACTGAGAAAAGGGTTATGAGGCGAGAAGATGAGCTTCTCAAAACAACTGTAGGTTGGTTATTTCCATTTATTGTGAACCGTGTGCGCTTGGGATTGCATACAAATGTGTAAAGGACTCATGGACACATACATCACTGTGGCAGTGTTATAGGCGTGTTGTAGTATGCGCTCTTTGTAGCTGTTTATGTCCAGTCTAGAGATTTCCACTGTCTTTTCATATAATCCACAAATCACTTATCTCATATCTTTATTTTGAGTGAAAGACCTCGAGACCAATGTTCATCTAGCTATAGGGGTTGATGGATGGTGTTTATGCTTTATCCTATTTTTTTCCCCTTTGTTTTGTTGTCCATCCCCTGGTAGATCAACAGTGCTCGTCACTAGGACACAGTGTACCAAAAGGTGAGCAGCATAATGGAGGTAATTCTGACACTGACACTAAAGGAACAAAACAAGACAATAACTAAGACATTTTTCTGCTTGTAATTGTCTTTTTGTTTATGGATTTTTGCTCATATGGTGTCTGTTGTGTTTATGTGTTATATTTTTTTGTAAATCCTGCCTCTAAGCCAAAAATCCCTCATGTGACAGTGATCCTCTAACATTGATTTTCAACAAAGTAGATAGCATATAAAACACCCCATGGTGTTTTGGAAATGGTTAGGTTTGTTGGTAGTTATGTTTTGGAGTCTGTTATGTTCAACCCTGCTTAAACCCTGCTTATTCCCTGCGTATTTTTTCAAGTCACAACTGCAGTATTGTATAATTATGAATGTGTTTGACTCAATATGATGGAGCAGATGCAGTGACATCACATGTGCCCTTTTGTCATATCTGTCTGAGTGAACTTGACTTTGTATGATGAAGCTTTAGGCTGACTGTGTGTGTGTGTGTGGTTATTATAACTCATATTGTGTGGGCCATAAATCTGTTTATATACTTGGAGACCACCAAGTGACAACCCCCATTAAAAACTATTACATTTCAGTAGTCTATATACGGTCAAGGTGAAGTTGGGATTAGATTTTGGTTTAGCAAGCAATGGTTATGCTTAAAGGGTAGGTCTCCAGGAAATGAATTTACATGATTGTAATATCCTTTGAAGTGACAGAAACATGTCACAGCTGTGGGTGTGTGCCTGTGTGCATGTGTATATCTGTTGCATAACTGTGTTTGAGTTATAGATCATCCGAGTGAGGACATTTTGCGCCGCTTCACAAGGTTGTCTGATGGTGGCAACTTGGTTTTAGGGTAACTTGTGATGGTTAGGGTCAGAGGCTAGGGATGCATTATGTTAACGAATGTGCATACAAAGATAGTCATACAAATGTGTGTGTGTGTGTGTTAAATAAAATTGGCAGAGACATATTCTCTTGCACAGAGTGCTAAGGGTCCTCTCATAGATAGTGTATAATGACATAGGTGCCCTCTTAGATAGCAGCAAGTGATGCTCACACTGGATAAAAGAGATCTGACTGTTTTTCTTATAATAAAGAATTACTTTATAATTAATTCTCTATAAATGACCACTAAACTACACTGTGGTTTAAACATGGTTCACAACAAATCCTGACATTAAATATGTTTCTGTTTACTCAGAACCAAATTAAGAGTAAATACAAAATCAAACTACGTGATATAACATTTGTGTAAATTTATTTAAATGCCTGAAACTTACATTTTGCATTTTTGAAACACAGGAAGGAATACGTGGTAACAATTTAGGCTGGCTGTGATGTGATAGGGGACTGTCAGCCCTAACGATGTCTACCTGTTAGCTTTAAAAATAAATAATGAAAAACTGTTTATTTTCAGTTATATTGTGAAAAAAGGACTCAAAAGAAAATTGTCTTTGTACTTCACGTTTCTTCAGAATAACCAGAAATACCAGTCCCCTCTTGGTGGATTTCATGC
>JASGAT010342932.1:0-18367 GCA_030220025.1 Chelon auratus | reverse complement strand
CCTTAAGAGAGGGCACCTTGTTGGAGTGTCACACAACATCAGCGCCCCTCCGTGTCACAATGTGGCTACTACACATGGGTCATAAACACATACGTATTTAAGACAATACAAGCGCTGGCTAAAAACACTATTAGTGATGTGAGAGTAAGTCATGGCATGCTACACATGTCATGTATTGACAATATGAATATTGACACTTTTAGTCGCATGGTTATCATTGTTCCACATCTCTCCACTTGTAATTCCCTGAAATAGGCACTAGAGGGAGCTCTCACCTTTCTGTAAATAAGTTTTCTATAACGTGTTTCTGCAAACTGTCTCCATTTCATTTTATGTTTGTTGCAGTTTGAATCAGATGTTTCTGCTCATGTTAGGTGCAGAAATAGTTGCAGAGAGAGATATGAAGATACAGCACCTCTTTTGTGTAAGCAAATTCAAAGTGTTGGTTGGTCTTGATGGGGAATAAACTTGGATTATTTCTTTTATCGCAGTTATTCTTGCTTTTTATCCATATCATTTGGTGCCATTAGCAGTAACAGGTGGCTTTCAGCAACATTTCAGCCATCTATATGTGCTGAAGGAAAGTTTTCAAATCTGTACTGAAACTGCATAGTCAGTGTCTGACTTCCTTTAAAAACCTCAGAGGAATTACTAAAGAAGTTTTGCTGCAGAGTCAGAACCCAGTATGCCTCCAGCAGAGAGTGAATTAGCCCTCTGATGTTATTCCTGGTGGGTGTTTCAAGATTCAGAAAGCTGCTGTGTCATTTTTATTTTTATTTTTTTGCACAGATTGAAATAGGGAAAGCAACCTCCATACAGTATTGCCAGAAAAGCCGTCTTGGTCACGATCTATACATAGATTTGTGTTTTGAGCATTGTCGGTTACTGGCACAATATGCAAGAGAGAGCAACACTGTGCCAACAAGCAGAAAGAAGCCAGAGGAAATGGATTTTTACTGCAGTCAATACAGATGAAAGAGAATGAAGCTATGTTGCCAAAGAGGAATCACAGCATAATCTGGTGGTTTAGTGTCAATTCCTCAAAAAGAAAGATTAGACCTTCAGGACTTCCTTTAGAACTGCAATATTGTTCCTCTCAGCATGACACTGAATGTGTGATAATCATTGACTGCTAAGGCAGAATGGAGAGGAGCTCAATATTCTGTTTAAGAGCCAGAGACAGACTGAATGTGAAGCCTTCAACCAGGGGTAGTCAATAACAAAGTACATTTCGCTAAAGTACTCTACTTCAGTACTTCACTTGAATTCTATGCTAGTATATATCGACATTTTACCCACAATTTATCAACTACAGTTACTTGTTGCTTTTCACATTAAGAGATGTCTATGAGTTCTGAGCAGTTCTTAGCACCGCCAACCTCTAAAGAGGTTCAAACAATCAACATTTCAGCCCAAATAAACTCTAAAATCTTTGTGCACAATATAATTTATTCTCTACCAAGATGTTGCTTCTCACAGGAAAGATCTGAGCCCAAAAGATTAGGATGCTTGACTTCTAACCTGTATAGATAATTAATGCTACCTTGATCAGATACAAGAGTAAAAGGAACTCATGTCAATGAATAAACGAATGCAGACTTTGTATTGCAATACTAAGCAATATTCTCAATAGTAATAGAGCATTACTATTACATAAGCTGTACTGGTACCTTTACCTGAGTAAAGGATCTGGCTACACACAGCATAACTCTGCTCTAAAACTGATTTATTTATTTATTGTAGAGTTACTAATGCACAGAGGCACTGCCAATCCAAAAGAGTACAGTGTTACAATAGAAAACACGAAAATAAATCTTTCCAAAACCAGAGTCGACGCCTTCATTGTGCTTGGACAGCTTTCTTCCAGCTGCCAAATGCATGATTCCACCCATATGAGACATTAGCAATATTCAAATAATCTGTGTATAAGTGCTCCCAAGAAGCATGCTTATTTCTGAACTCTCTTTCCTCGGGCTGCGATGATGACACCGTCTTTTTTTGCTTCACAGAAGAATTGTTTGCGCAGCAGAATCTCTGCAGAAAAAAATAAATAATAATCCACCACCGTTGACTCCAAAAAACGTCATCAGGGTTTTATGTTTTTAGGTCAGTGGCTTATGTAATTTTTCTCTCTGGTGGTGTAGTAGTAGTAGAAATATGTGTGTGGTCAGGAGTTAGAAGGCGAAGGCCCGAATAAAGCAAACACAGAGATTTATTTTAACAACTAAACATTCAGAAATTCTCCACGTTCAATAAAAGTAATTTAACAACCAGATGATTGTGAATTTGAGAGGTAATGAAGCTGGATGATGCAGATGGTTTGCAAGAGCGACCAGGAACAAGAGATCAGTTGTGCACAATTACCACTTCTTTCATTAATGCCACAGTCAGCTTGGTGCATTCACAGCCTGTCTGCTACTGAAAAAGGCTCTGGTTGCAGGAGATACAACCCCAGTTGGAGCTGAGGGACAACATGTGTCATTTCCAATTGCCACATTTACATCTTTATGGTGCATAGGCACTCAAGTGCACTCAAGTACGTTGCTTTGAGGTTCTGTTCGAGCGGTAAGGTGCCCTTTTATCCGTTTTGCTGATCGTTACTTCACTTGGATGTTTGATCTTCACTGTGGAATGATGTCAACTGTCAACTGCTTTTTGTTGGGTACAGGTATTGAAATGTCATTTCCAAAATCAGAACTGTAGTTTTTCCACAGTCAGTTTTGTTTCTTTGAGTGATGTGCTGCTTGAAAGAAAAACACTGTTTTCCTGTTTCCTAAATCACAGCTGTGATATATTTACTTGCGAGAGCTATGGTTATGTTTTTGTATTATTTGCTGTTTAAGGAGGGCAGGCTTAAAAAAGGTAATCTCACAGTATCACTTCAGTAAACCAATCAGCATAGAAAATGGCCAAGTACTTAATGTTGTTCTCTTCTTTTTGTATATTCTTTTGTGACATTAGAAATTCAGGATGGTGGTCAGATACTGCCAGTTTCAAATATGACTTACAGAAAGAACTGTGGTTGGAGCAGAAAAAAGACTTTTAGCACAGAAACTTCTTGAATGGCAAGACAGACCGGTCAAAGGGGGGGGGGGAGCTTTTCAGAACGAGCAAGGAAAGAAATCTTCAAGGATGCACTTGTTGACCGAGTGACAGTTGCCTGAAAGCTTTGAAGGCAAAGAGGGAAACAAAAGACCAAAAGACCTATTCTTTCTGGAGGATAATCCACTTGAATGTTACATTTGGACTTGGATCTTCTTCAAGAAAAGTAGTAAAACTAAAATGTAAAAACATTCAGTATCAAGCGCTTTTAAAATCTTAAAAAGTAAAATAAATTTTGACGTATCAAAAGAAAGGACACACTATGCAACAGAACATCTCCCATGCGTCGTTTATCATCTATCAAATTACTGTATTATTAGAGTTAATGGATTTATGAGTAAACAGGAAACCATACTGCAGTGGAGGTGAAACCACTATCCACTACTTTATATTCTATTGGGCAATGTCCCTCTAAAATGTTTCAGAGTAAAGCAGAACTATACAGAAACACTGATCTACAAGTCAAGAGCAAAGATTACAGTTTACTACTGCTTTCTATTGGATGTAAAAAGAGACACGTAAACATGCTTTTTGTGAAGTTGAGTTAATTTCTAACACAAAACACATAAAGTGCTGTAAATGTGGAGGAAAGCATATTAAATATTACATCCACTCCAACGCTCAAGTGTCCTCCAGTCCATTATGGCACTGGCAGCCCTATTCGTTCACTTTATGCCGATAACCACAGGAGCCAGCTCAGTACAATAAGTTGCGGCGCTCTTCTTGCGAAGGGCAGGGCACAAACACTTCAGTTACATTATGATTAATAACAGACAGATTGATATACGATTGATCGAAAGAAAACTTTTAAGTGGTTGATAATAAGAGCATACTCCATCCTCATTGATGAGTTAATATCTTAATGGGGGGATTTGACAACATGGACTCTTGTGGCAGCTACTTGGCACTGATCCAGTCTTCACAACATCCATAGGAGATAGATGCATAAAAGAGAGGGCGGATCTCTGCAGAAAGACATGATGTGTATTGATTTATAATGCAGTTTTTAATAGTGTTACAAAGAAACATCGTCTTTCCTGAGACACACCCTCAGGAGGAGATTTGCAGCATCATTGCCTGCCTACTTATTCAAACCATAAAGATTCTTGGAGGAAATCCTCTCACTGGAAAACACATTTTTAAATCCAGTGCTTCATAATATGATTAATCATTTTCAAGCAAACAACAGTCAGCATCTATTTAAAAGAACATATCAAGATTTTTGGAAATACCTGCATTTGCTTTCCTTATGAGACTTGGATGAAAAGGTTTCACTCTCTTGTCTGTTCACTGAAAAATAAAAAAAAATGGTTAGCATATAGGTTAGCGTAAAGACAGAGGTAGAGGCTCTCTGCAGAGGTAACAAGCCTAACACATCAACACACTATGTGTTGCTTGGTCAGTATGTCAAAATGTAAAGAATTTAATTTTATATATAGTTATTGCATCAAACGATTTCCTGAAACTAACTTCCTGGACTTCCAGCTTTCCCCCCTTGTTTCCAGTCTTTATGCTAAGCTAACTTCCTGTTGCTCTAATGTTGTAATGACCTAACATTTTTTGAGCACAGGTATGAGTTTTGCATCAGTCTTATAATCTAAATCTTGGCAAGAACGTGAATAGGAGCATTTCCAAAAAAGTTGGACTACTCTGGTGGTTACAGGACCAGATTACTTCCTCGAAGTAACTTCCTGGGCTTCTAGTCCTTTCTACTTGTTTCAAGTTGTCATGCTAAGCTAGGCTAACTAGCTGCTAGACTATATCTTCATATTTAACACACAGATAAGAGCTTGGCAACAATTCTATCATCTAATTCTTACTAAGAAAGTGATTAGGAGAATTTCCCTAGAATACCACATTTTAATTTCAAACACGGACATAAGATTGGCATCAGTCCTAATATATATTTCCCCAAAATGGCTCCAGAAAATCTGAACACAAACCTGAGGGACTCAGACAAGACCTGATCCTAATCCCTAGTGTTACTTGTGGGCTTTGCTTCATGCCACCATCAACAAAACAACCACCTCTTTCTACTCCACAAGAGAAGTGGGGCAAATCCATGAAATATGTAAAGAGTGGCGTCTAAAGCCTGCTCACCATTCCAGCTACCAGGGGACCAGGAAGATTGGGGTTAAGAGGAGAAAAGGGGGCATGTGTGAACCAATATGTTACTCCATCAAATATTTCTGACCCAGATTCTCAGTTTACAGTGTGTGGTGTTAAGGTTTTATTTCCCCATTTTATCCATGGCTTTTGGACAACATGTGTGTGCTTGTTTCCCAAGACTTTTCTTTCTCACAAGTGCAAATTTGAAACCTTGTCCCAGTTGGTCTTCGAATGATTAATAATTAAATAGAAAAAAGAAACACCGTAAGTAATTCATGCTCTTTGTTGATCCTGAGGACCTTTTGACTGGTCCGGTCACCAGCAATGTCTGCCCTCACTGTCTGGGACATGCTGTAGACATGTGGAGGTGCCGAGCCAGAGTCCGTGTCATTAGCACGGTGAACTTTGTCCTCTAAATGCTGTAGACATCACGCCTTGTCTAGCACATCATTATGTTAACAGTAAATGTAATCAGGATGCCACTGTGTTTAATCTTAAATGTATTTCTTTAATTGTTCCTTTTCACCAAGCTCCATGTGTACAAAGTTGTAATATATACATTTTATTTCATAAACAACTTTATAGCTTATAGCCACATTTAAAATTATCTCTTTAAATCTTATTTTACACATTCCTTTTTCTATTTTCATTATTGCATGCTAGTATTCAAACACAGCCTTAACATTACGATATCCTGCATTTCACAGGTACCAGCACACATAATAGTTAAACCTGATTTAAACCTTTAAAACACTCCCTTAAAAACACTGAATTTTAAGGAGTCATTTCACCTCGAATGGAAAGGAAATTATGCTCGACAGACTTCATGCAGTAGGCGGATGATTATTTAAACAATGACCACATCAAGGCAAAAGGCAAAGGAGTAAAAGCAAAAACGAGGAGAGAGAATTAGAATCGAAAAGGGATGTAGATAGACAAAAGACACCTGAATGAAAAGAGGAAATCCCAAAGAGTGGAAGAGGAACCTCAGAGTTTATTTTTCATATGAATCACACTCTCTTCAAAGATCTACTGTCTCACCGGAGAGCAGCACAGACACAACACTAATTTCATTTTAAGCTTCAGTGTGTTTCTGGCACCTCGAGGGAATTATGACATGTAAAAATTCTGCTAAATAATAAATAGAATATAAAGTATAGGAAAAAATATTGCTTTGCCAATATGGCTTAGTTGAATATATAGTAAAGTTACAAAGAAATCTGCAAAGCAAGAGTTGGGAGTTATTAAATAATTCACTATTTGCTAATGTACAACAATACTTTATAGGCCAAGTGTGTTGACATATACAGTAAATGAGTTGTCCGGAAAACAGTAAAGTAGTGCAACTTGGGCCCACACTAGAATATTAAAGAATATTATGTGTAGGATAAAATATAGTTATTTTATAAAGTGACCAGAAAATACACAAAGGTTATGAATGTGAACAACATGGAGGAAATATAATGAACTCAGACAAACTAGAGTAATGTGTGAACCCTTTTTACAGCTGACACCTAGGCATTGTATTTCAGTATAAAGGCCAATACGCTATATCTTCATCCAGTCCCATTTTGAAATGCCAAAAGTGTCGTATCGTCAAAGAGAATGCAGATATCACACTTGGAATAATGCAAATGTGTTCCTTGTGCCAAATGTGGGGCAGCTGAAAGCATCTGGGACGCTCTTTAAGATCCTCTGATTAAAGGCCTGAATCACCTTGATTCACAGAGTCAATGTATGTACGGTACTTATCTGGTCTATAGCACTCAAGGCCCAAGTGATATGGTCATTTCATTAAGTACATTGCATTAGAAAACCCAAGCCTGTGCGACTGCATGTGTGAATCAATAGGCTGCGCCAAGCAAACATTTGACTATAATTAAATTATTTATTGCAAATCAAATTATTAAATGATTTATTACAAAGAACAGAAAGCAGGACCTATGATGGTGCTGTGAATAATTGATATCGGTGTATGTGTGTGTGAATGGAACCGTTTTTATAGCTAGCAACCTGTACACATTCTAGGCCTCGAGACTAACATTAGCTAACATACTGTTATTGACAAATGAGATCAAGTGAGGCGGTGCATTCAATGCTCCCTGATCTGGCACAGTAATCTACATAATATGCTATACGACACAGGGTAGATCCATTACAGAAGCATAAGTTTTACTTTATTTGACCATAAACATACTTATCAGCATTTGTTAGAATAAAACAAAGGCCCCGCTGGTATTAGCAAGTGTCCTGAGTGATTGGATCACAAGTACCCATCCTTAAGTACGCGTGGTCGCACCTGGCCCTAAAATGCCTCTCCACATGATTTGTGAGCCAGCACTTAAAAGTCAGTCTCAGTTTTGCACTCCTTATACAAACATACATCAAAATGATTGGAATATTGTAACAGCTACTGTCTCTAATGGAGCTCTACCTATCTCAGTACCACAACAAGCGCTCTTTGTTTTGTGTACGCCCCGACACGGAGACGTGATACAAATCGTAGGAACTACAGCAGTTGGTTGAGAGTCTCTCTCACGTTCTGAAAGCACACAGAAAAAGTTATTATTCACTTATTTATTTCTGCAGTGATTGTAGGTATTTTAGAGAGACGCACAAAGCTCACATTATAACTCAAACAATGGATGCCTTTATATACAGAGTTATGTTGCTGCTGTGCTGTTTGTAGAAGAATAATCTTTAGTAGTAAAAGTAAATAAAGACACCACTCATTATTGAGAAATACAGTAGCTTAACACCACAGGGCTATTTCACATACATCAACATGAACACGCTACATTTACTGGTGATCATTTATAATTGCACCAGTGTGTTGTTGTTTTTCTGAATGAATGAGTCAAAAAAACTCACTCATGCAAAATGACGTCAGCTGAGTAGGCGGTCAATATGAACAGGACATATTGTGTGTTCACACTACTAAAGGAATGTGGTCACAAGTTAGGCCAGACCTCCTCCATGAGGAGCAGCCTGAACTCAAATGTACATCTTTGGTGTGTTCACACCTGTACTTTAGGCTGGCCACTTGTAATGCCCGTTAATATCAGGTCTGAACAAGGCCTTGGAAAAAAACAAGTCCTACCTGCACTGGATTAGTTTTACCAGGGGACCTCTAGTAATGTGTAATAATTGTGTGATTTGTAATTTGTAAAGTAAGAATCACATCACAAATTACCCACCATATTTCCCCAAAGACAAAAGTCCTGTGATAATACTAATCCAGTGCGAATTGGCATCTCTTGTGATTTGGGCATGTGTTTAATTTCCATTCATGTCTTTTTTCTGTCTCTTTACACTTAAGAATTCTGAAGTTTGGACAGCTGTCAAGATGTTGCTGCATAGCATACAGACCCTTTCACAGAAAACCAAGTTTAACAATGAAATTACTAAAGATGATGAGATGGATACCATGCAGGACAACATATTGTGACGTGTTGAATTTTACTTAGTGATGCATTAATGTCTTCAACAAACTGGTGAAGTAGCAGCTGATTTATATACTCCCAGGTGGTTCATAAATTATCCCCGTGATTTATACTGTCTCAACACATTATGTTTTATTTCATATATATATTTTTTAATTATTAATTCAAATCTGTAAAGCAGCTGAAGCTGTCAAAAAGCATTGACGTATAAATGGCATAATATTACCTCTGACGCGTAGTGGAGCGGAAGCTGAAAGTAGCAGACACATCATAACCAAAGATAATATCAGTAAATTTGAGTAAAACACAGAGATTACTCATCCCGTGCAGATGATAAACATGCAACTCAGACGTAGGGGGTCAGTTCTGAGTCACATGACGTCCCGATAAGGTAATACTAACCCTGTGCAAATAGGGCTTTAGATCTACACATATAGAAAAGCACAAGTGATTTCTAGACTTTACAAGATGGTTAACAGATTTAAGTTCAGACGGGATTAATATTACATGGGGACGTCAAGTGACTTCAGAATCAGAATCAGAAGAATCAGAATCACTTTATTGTCATTGTACAGAATACAACGAAACTGAGGCACACATTCAGTTCGTTCATTCAGTGAGTTGTGGTGCATTTGCATGGGACAAGCTAACTCCGTGTTTTGTTCATATTTACTCCATGGCTATTATGCTACCTTTCACTACAGTCCTCTACACGTCAGAGGTAATACCATACATTTAAGAACAAAAACTACCCGGCACTATTCAAATCTGCCCCGCCTTTACCGAAGAATTAAAACAAATGCCAAAATTACAGAAATGAGGATTCACATTGCATTCATAACTTGCGATGTGATTTATACTTTACAAATTATGGACATGGATGATTTGCACTGGATTAAGATTACAGACGACCCTTTGCAGTTATTACAAATTACTAGAGGTCCCACAGGTAAAACTAATGTGAAACTAGAGTTGAATGTAACAGGCAGTCCAGTATGGCGTCTTTGCGGAGGGGCCCCGGCCACCTCGGCGGCCCCACTTTACGCACCCCTGCCATCCACTACGGCTGCTTCAGTCTCCTCCTCCCGCTCAGCCCCGCCCCCGAGGAGTGACTTGGTGCTGGAGCAAAGAGAGAGAGAGAGACTCTGCAGACTCTCTCTCACACACACACACACACATATACAAACACACACACACACACACACACTGAGCTTTTCTTACAGCGCTGCCGTATCTTCACTAACGGGACAAGTTTAAACCTCCTGGATATCACTGTCGGCTCTCCGCGTCTCTCTCCCCTCCGTGTGAACATCTGCACCCGGACTAAGGTGAGTGCAGAAATTTAGACATGTTTCTAGTTTTTTTTTTTTTATTTGTGAGGGGGTTGAAGTGTGGACCGGTGGCAACTAAACCAGGAGGAAGAAGGGGATTTTTCTCAGAAGAGAGGAAAAGCGGCAGCAGGGAGACAGGCAGGCGGGCAGGAGGAGAGGCATGTCCGGCGGTTGCTTGTTGGGAGCTCTCACTTTAGCGCTTTTCGGCGGGTCACCAGATTGATTATCATCTTGTAATTAAAGCGGCGAAAAGCGTCGCTTCCGCTGCTGGCGCCCTGAAAATCCAGCCACACGTTTTTGAGATTAGCGGGGAAGGCTTTAACATCCCCTCTTGGATGTTGCCATTACGCCCGCTGTAACGTTACACATGGCTTCTCCTGCAGCCGCTACAGCGTTTCCCTCATACTTTGTGAGTGTGGGCTGCTGGGACACTTCAGCATTGTTTCAAATGGCTGGAGCCGCTGAAATGTATTATGCCTCGACTTTGTAAGTTGCTGTCCCGTAAAGGCAAAGCTCTGAATCTGAATGTTGGGGCTTCTTAATGGGAGGAGCAGAGTGTTACACTCAAGTTTTGAATGGGAAATGCATCTATGTGCACACAGTCGACACTTTTAAATGACTTTGTCCCTTCTGAACATGTGATTTTGTGTCTTTTATCAATGCTTTATTCAAATCCCTTATCATTTAGTCTAGAAAAATAATAAATAATAATAAAAAATCCCATCAGAGCACCAACTGGTGTCTGCAAATTGCTTGTGTTGTGCAACAAACTGTACAACAACAAGCAAATGCTCACGGTAAAGGTCAAAGCCGACACATATTTGACCCTTTTTTTATTGTGAAATGAGTTAAAAATCTGTCGATGGGCTGTCCAACCACAAAAAAATATTCAATTCACATTGACATACGTTAACCTTCGGAAGCTTAACCTGGCAATTTCCTTGAAAGGCTGCCACGAACAATTATTTTCATTATCAGTTAATCCGCTAATTATATTCTCCATTAACTCAAAGCTGCCAAACATCCCACACGTTCAAAGCAAGGTGACTTTTGTTTTATACAAACAGACGTAATTGTTGCAGATCTGCAGTGAGTATTAGTTAAGCTATGGTCTCCTCCCGCTTTGGATTACTGTAATTTAGTATTTACTGTGATTGATGCTAACGCCCAGCTAGCAGTCCGAAGAAATTCAGTTTCACAGTGATATAAAACAGAAGAAGAGCAGGAAATACTCAGACGAGCAGCTTGAATCAGTGAATTAATTATGTGTCGTTTTATACATAAATGAGTAACATATTATCAAAATGGCTGCTGTTTTATTTTCTTACAACAACCAACTGTATTAAGACAGACCAGACCTTGTCAGACATCTGTCCAACCCTCATTATCATAATGGCATCAGAAGTGTGCCAGAAGTGCAGCTCTCAGGCACTAATGCACTGTCCCGTGTTTACACGTCATCGGCTGTGACGGTCTCAGTTTGAGCCAGATGTACACTTTGTAAATACAGGTGTGATCCTCGCCTGGCTGTGTTGGCCTTTAAATGTTTCATGAGTTGGGACGTACTGAGCGCTCGTCCTGCTGTCCCTCTCTGTGTCTGCGCTGGCTGTCGGCTCATGTTGGAGCGACAGTATGATCTGCCCACATGCGTGTTCAGCTGCTGCACATACGTACAAGTGTATGACAGTGGGATCTGTGCATGCAGGCATACACGTACCTGCAAATGGCCTGCAGGTCAGCATCACATGTGTGAATCTAGATTGTAGTTCGATTACCTTTGTGTTGTATGCACAAGGCTCAGAGAAGATCTATACAGTGTATAGGTTGGTTTTAGTTGACATGTGTTGCTTATGTGCAGCTTTTAAGCTGAGTCAGCATGTGGCAAAACAACAAAGTTAAAAGGGCAAGCAAAAGGCTCTTCTCGAACTACATGTTTATCTAATCTAAACTTTCAAATGTACAAACATTTTGCATTTAGAATGAATAAAGCATGATTCAGGAGGGACCAGCTCTGTATGAGTTGGTAGCCCTTCCCAGTTCCCTAGCCACCCGGCTAATATTAGCTCTTGAAGTTTCTCCTTTTAACAACGAGTACAGACTGCTGCCACCTGCTGGTATGAAGGGTTATTTGCTTTCATGCAGGTGCAGATTGCCCATTGGATTTAGTCTTTGTCACAGCCGGCCTTCATTTCCTGTAGTTCTTTGATAATGGTTTTGAGTATCTGTACCCCAAACTTTGATGCTCCATACATGTAGTCAACATTACAAGCTGCATACAGTGTGCTTACACAGAGACAAGGTGCAAGTGTAATATTCTATATGTTTACTGCACCAGTGTGCGATGGGTAACAGAAAAGCCCCGAAAAAAAACAAGACAGCAAGCCTGACAGCGAAGGCAGTCGTTTTCTTTTGAACATGAGTCAGAAAAACAAATTGAGAAGCGTTTGGGAGCATAAAACCCCTTTTTTTTATTTTTTTTTTTTATCTGTTTTGGCCATCAGTTGTTGCTTTCAGGTTATTGCAGCTGTCATCAGCATTGAAAGGTCACAAACAAACAAGCAGAGGTGTACAATTTAAATTCTGTGGTGCAAAACACTCAAGCACGCTGCAAGGTTTTGCATCTTTGGAATATTTTTGCATATTTTTGATACTGATGTTACAAAAGCAGGGAAAAATGTGTAAATGAGTCTTTTAGACATTTTTTTTCCTCAGTAAAATTCTGTCATTATGGCTGCCCTGTTGTGACATTCAGATTATTTTCTTTGCTATTTAATGAAAAAAATCATTATTTAAGCAATTTTATAGCAAATATATTAATATATATATTAATCACGAATATAATCTGTAGTTACATATCGGCGTGTTTATTAGTTCTTAAAATCTCAGTGTTTCAGGTTTAATATGTAAAACAGTTTGAAGCTAAGAAATTGAAAGAATTTGGATTGGATTTTACATTCAGTCTTTATAAAATGGGATTGACTGTTTCTGCTTTGATCATTTTTATGAGTGCTCTGTAAAATATTTAACTTGAAGCGGTTTTATAGAGCCAGAAAATGAAGACGATGTAGAAGTGGCAAAAACCGCAGTTCCTCAAATGACCACTCGGGGCTCTCTCCAAACATGAGTCAATGCACGTAGGCCTCAATGTACACATGTCCAACCCAAAATGGGTTTGGTCTCTACAGCTTACTTGCCCTATTCATAACAACAGTTAACTTAGATATAACTCACAGCTGTAAGTTAGGGCGGAGTCAGGCACTGCAAAGATGACGACTGCCAGAGCCATTCAAAAGCTCTCTTCAGGACCCATATGTCTGACGTCATAAAGAGTTCATCCATCATTATATATTAAGTGAGTATTAGAGTCATGCTCTTTTCAAGACTAATATCTTTCCAAATATGCAGTCAAGTGTAGAGGAGTAGTCATTATATTCATAAATGCATGTAGCCACATTACCTTCGCACTCCTCCACATTAAAACCAGCTCAGATATTTGAGGCGATAAATCATTAGGCTGTACACTGTGCAAATCTGGATTCCCCCGAGCGTCTGAGTGAGCCGCCTGTGATCTCTGAGGAGCCCCTTCTTTGCTCCCTCTTCACTGATGAGCTGCCTCCATAATATATTCTCTGTAGTTTTGTATCCTAACTGATGTTTAATTATTCCAACACTGTGATTTGGCTGTTGCTCATAAAATATTGAAACAGCAGCAGCAGCAGCCCTGGAGGCAGACTCAAAGACATCAGCCTCATTCTATCCTTAAATACGACTTGGAGCGGTGGTTCGCATCAGAGCAAGTCAGCACAGAAGCAGAACCTTGAAATAAGTTGTTGAATCAAATTTTTTAATTTGAAAATACTAATTTTCTTTATTTGAATCGGAAATCTGTTTCTTGACCCCCTGCTGATTAAGATGTCTTCTCTGAGAGCCAGTGTGCTAGCTGACCATTGAAAAGCGATTATACGAGATCAGTGTTCTGATTACAGCTAGCAAACCCGGGCACTGCCTGCTAATCTGCGGCCTTAATGCTGAGACAGGCAAATCTCAGGGCAACTATCAAGCCTACTTATAAGCCCTCAAAGTGCACATCCCCCTTTCTTGAGTAGTCCTGATACACACTTGTTGTCTTCTGTCCTGACCTTAATGTTGATTTGATTTGGTTTCAGAGTGAGTGGTGTGGTACTGTGGGAGAGCCCAGATTATTAGAGGATGAATGTTGGTCAGATGTATCTGGCTTCACACACACTGAGTGAACAGCTTGTATGTTTTAGCCCCTGACTGATTTGCCAATTACTGAAAAATGTCCGTCACAAATTCCTAAAAGCAGAAGGTGTGTTAAAATCTCTTATTTTGTCCAACCAACCCAACAGACTAAATATATTTAGTCTACATCTAAAAACATGGAAGAAAACAAGCAAATATAAAAAAAAATAAGACTGTGGAACAAAATCATGATAAGTTAACACGTTGATGTACTTATTACTGCTCGTCGCGCCAGTACGACTTAGTTCTGATTCCTCTGTCTCTGCTGCAGCACAATTCATTTTCAGTTGTGTCATTAAGAGGAGAGCAGACATTACAGCGTTCTCCGGATTTCCTCCGAAGTCGTGGGTTTGAGCCGAGTAAATGCTTAAGTGATCAGCTGACATAATGGCGGATCCCCTGCTGATGCATGCTGGGATATCTGAACCCCTCGTGTGACCGCTCGCTGAGAGGATAAAACCACAAACATTAATGTCTTGTAGAGAAGAGCTCCGGCCTCTTTAGCACCATGTAGTCCTGATCGATCTGCCCCTGTGGCTGCAGGTTTGTCTGCCAAGGTCTTAATTTGCAAATGTTTCATTGTTCAGTTAAAACCCTGTTTTAAAGTGGCTTTTAGTTTCACTTATGTAAGAGCGTTAAACATTAATAATATATTAACTTTGAGTTGCTGATCAATTTCAAACCATCTTCATGTTTAAAACTTTCAGGAAGTAAAGAGAGGGGACAGTGTGGGCTGAATTTTGTTGAAGGAACTAAAACAGACATATGAGTGTGGTTATTTTATCAATAAATAGTCCCTCCATGGATTTTCTTTAAGAATATGTATTAAATTGTTGTATCTACAATGTGAAACAAAATGACTTTAGCCTCATTAAGGAGTTTTATCCATCCCTGCAGCCACTGCACAACCTGCATGTAGGCTTTAACCACCATATAAAACTCATCACATTAACTTTTAGAGGAAATACACATTAAGCCTTTTGCAATTTACATTTGTAATCAAATAGATTTTAAGAGCCCTGAAACTCTGCACATGGATGAGAACAAATACCATGTGTTTGTATATACTGGCCCAGTAAAGCTGATTTACATTTACATGCTTCTGGCACATGGCTGCAGTAATTCATTACATCAGATAAGTGCTGTTAAATGACATTGAACATGAATGAGATTTATTCTTCCCCGTTGGCAGTTAATGCGACACATGGATCAGGTCAGTAGCTGCGGCGTATTCAGTGGTGTGTTCCAGATATTTTCGGTGGAGGGACCGTGACATTAACAGCAATAAACGTCTACAGCCGCGTATCATCACTCCTCCACAGTGAATCTCCCAAAGTGCACATAACTGTTCCCCCACCAGTCTCCATGGCTTTTCATTGGAGAACACAAGAATCTGGAGTTGCTTGTCATGGCAGGTTAGCTCTGACTTCAGCTCTATGTCTCTGTCCATGTTACAGCGAGTCCCCTGACCCTCTGCTTTAAACACTTTCCTGCCACGAGGCCTCCTACACTCAATGAACTTTTATTCATCTGTGGATTTAAATATGCACACAGAGAGAGATCTAACTGAATTTGAGGGTGTAGTTACCTTTTAAAAAAGTCCATGTCAACAAGCTTCCATCAAACCTATTTTATCCTAGCTTACATAAAGGACACATTTTCATTTCCACTGTGTTTCTTTAGAACTGACGTCCAAGCAGCACAGCACTGTCGCTAAAGCAAAACACGTCTTTATTGTCTTTGGTGCGTATCGAGTATCCCCTGTGACTCGCGCTGTTTTTGCATCTTATTTTTTGACCCGGTGCTTTATTTGTAGCTCGTTGCGTGTTTCTGCGTTACGCATCTGTTGCAGAAACAGGCCGACGAGCCCGATTCAGTGAAGCAAGCCAGTGAACAGGAAGTGAGCTCATAGAGCCGGTGGCTTGCACTCTGTGTTCAGGAAGGCGTTTGGCTGGGGNTAAAGGTTTTTTCCTCACATTGTTGTGTAAAGCACAGCAGGCCTCTGTGGCTTTAGTTTGGCTTTGGTGCATGGATCCTTGTGTACACATGAAATGTCCAACAAAAGTCTCTTCACAACAGACAAAAAACACACGTCTCCTTTAATACACCAAAACGTACTAATACAATAGATTCTGTATGTGAAGCTTCTTAAAATAGTCACTGTCTATAAAGAGTTTTATTCTCCTCCCCTGATGAGCAAAATGAATGTGATGAACACAGCTGTTGAGCTTCAAAGGCAAAATTCACCAGACACTGAAAGTGTTGTTGAAACAGCCTGTGTGTGTTTGTGTGTGTGTGTGTGTGTGTGTGTGTATCCATGCTTTTTGAAGGCTTTTCTTTTCTTTTCTTTTTTTTTTTTTATAAATTGTCCCTGTGCTGTTTGAGATGGGCCCTTTAATGTCTGGTTTGCTCTGTCTTGCCTCTCTCTGTCTGCGCCCTGCACCCATTGGTCTAAAATTGACTGCACACTCTGGTGCTTGGTTGTGCCTTGCCGTGCCAAGGCTGCAGTTTGCAGGGTATTTGTGTGTGTGTGTGTGTGTGCTCTTGTGTAAATGTGAGCATAGATGCGTCTGCAAGTGTTATATTTTGCACTTCTTGGCTCTCTGCTCGAAACCCTCAGTACAAACACACGCACATTGCACACCGCTAGTGTGTCATGGTCTCTAAAACCAGTGATCCTGTTGCTGATTATCTTCTGCTCTAATTTCTTAAGTGCAGCATCCCTTCAAAGTGTTGTAACAGCTGTATCTGTTTAAATATTCATGAGTGAGCACAAGTTTATCTGGAAGCTTCCTTTTAGGAAACCTCAAAAGAGATCAAATGTTTTGGAGTGTCTAGACACGATGAGGATGACACTCACGTGCAAGAGCTGCGGCATTAATTTTACAGAAGGGTCAGGTAGTGCAGACGTGCCACAGATGTGGTGACACGATGGTTTCTCTGCCGTCCCTGCAGGGTTTCAGTCCAGCTATCTAATTACCTCCTCTAAGGATGTTGTGTTTTCCTGTTCTGTTTGGAGGAAGTCTTAACATGTCAACAGCTTTCAAAGAAATTTGGTACAGAGGAGCAAGTGTTTGACTCCACTCTTAATATTCTTAATGCAAAATGTATCTTTATTATTATTATACTTTGTACATTATCAAGCCACATTTGTCCCATAATTATCCGTGGCTGTGCACTGCTGCAGATCCCAAATTCAGATGAAAAAAAAATTCAGAACATTTTCTAACATTAATTGCGCAGAGTATGCACAGAGCACTGTGCATGCTTGGCAGTGGTATGTGCTTTCTGAATGCCTTTTGGCGTGGCACTGATTGATATTCAGCTGGGTGAATAGAGAATGTGCTCATATAGAAATGCACGTTAGAAGTTAATCATGGTGCTGTCTTTGCGGCGAGTCGGTTCAAAAGCAGCTCCTCCTTTTAGCCTGCCTTTCTTCTCATGTGCTGCCGTTGTGGCATCTGTGGTATGTTTACATTCTTGGTCCATGCAGGCTCACCGCCATTATCAGGAAATCAGTTAGTGCCCTTTAGAGATGTGGATGAAAAAAATGACAACAGCGTACAGGTTGGTGGCGCAATATGAGCGCGAAGAAGTAAAAAACGCATTGTGACATAATATTAAGCAGTTATTCAATGCTTAGTAAACGGTGCCATGACTTAATAATCACTAATTTAGATTTATTTATTATCTATAATTATCAAATAATCTTCTAATCAGCTCTCCACCCTATACTACTTACAATGGCATACTAACCATTAGCATCTGCTCCACAGACTCTTTGTTGAGTTCTCATTTGAAAAACAACAGATAAAGATTCACTAGTGACTCCCGGGTACTGTCCACCATCCAACAATCAGACTAAACTGACTGTGAAAGTCCAGATACTAACCCCGCTGTCTTGTTGCTGTGAGCTCAGAAAGCCATCTTATCCTCTCTGCTGAGATGCTCAAGGGGTGGATGGTGTATAGGGGCGATTTGGGCAACGCCCTACCAGCTGGGAGAAAGAGCATTTTTTTTTTTTTTTACAAATTCTATCACAGCAAAAGTAGTTTTCAGTGTTCTAGACATAATATCTGTCATTGTCCAATCAGAATCGTCAGGTTCAAGTCGCGTTTC
>JASGAT010342931.1:0-11718 GCA_030220025.1 Chelon auratus | reverse complement strand
ACACAGGTGAGGAGCAATCCTGCAGTGATCACCTGAAAAAAAAACACAGGGAAAGGGGAGGAGAGAAACAAAAACACACATTTTGCTGCCTGGCACGTAACACTTATGAATAGTTATCTATCTATAAAATGTTTTATGTAGTTCCTCACTGAAAACACTCGAGGCAGAGGACAAACAGAGAAAAGGACAGAAACAGGACTCAGTCATAACATTATGACCACAGTGAATAACACTGATTATCTGGTTATTAAAGCTCCTGTCAGTGGGTGGGATATATCGGGCTGCAAGTTGAACATTTTTTCCAGAGCTGATGTTCAAGTAGATCAAGTAGACATCACAGTTTTGTCTTCGTCAGAGCATCTCCAGAAAATCCCATAATAATTAGATCAGCAACGTTATTCACTTCACTGGAGTTTTAATGTAGTGGCTGATCTGGTTATACAGTGAATTTATTGTGTTTGAGTTATGAACTGCTTGTCAAAGATGACATCCTTCTCTATAGGAAATGAAATCAGGTTTTTTTCACAGTTTTACAGAAAAAGTAAATGATTTATTGAGGAAATCTTTTGCAAAAATTATCACATATTACAAAATACACACTTGCCCTTATCCAGAAATCCACACACTTTCTGATCATAAAATTAATTTAATAGATTTACAGAGACCATCTTCTGATAATCACTGACATGTATGAAGTCATTTTTTCCCAACTTTTTACATTGAGGATTGATGCTTGTCTTAGTCGTACAGTTGAAACCAGATGTTTACATACACTGTGTTAAAAGACAAATAAACCATTTTTCCTCACTGTCTTAAGTTAAATCAGACTAAACCTCTCCTGTTGTAGGTCAGTTAGGATTACCAAAATTATTTCTATTTGCTAAATGCCATAATAATGAGAGAGAGAATTTATAGAGAATTTTTTATTATTTTATTTTTATTTTATTTTATTCTCTTCCTGGTATCTTGGCTGATTTCTTTAGATTTTCCCGTGATGTCAAACAAGGAAGCAGTGTGTTTGAGGTGTAGCCTTAAAATACATCCACAGGTGTGCCTCCAATTAACTCAACTGCTGTCAGTTAACCTATCAGAAGCTTCCAAAGCCATGACATCATCATCAGGGCTTTCCTTCTGACTTTGAAGAAAATAATAAAAAAGTCTCTAAGAAATCCTTTCTCTCATTATTGTGGCATTTAGCAAATAGAAATAATTTTAGTAATCCTAACTGACCTAAAACAGGAGAGGTTTAGTCTGATTTAACTTCAGACAGTGAGGAAAAAATGTTTTTGTGTCTTTTAACACAGTGTATGTAAACATCTGGTTTGATTATTAGAGCTACAGAAAAACTGTTTTGATAATTAATGACTTGTATTAGTTAGTTTAACATTATCATTTGTTGTTTTAATCTTTTCAAATTGAGGATATGGTGATTTTTTTTCTTCACGTCTTAATAACAAAATCATATTTGTGTTTTCTACTGTTTTTCTCAGTGGGGAATTAACATGTCAAATCATTTTATTTTTTTTTTACTTTTTCTGGCTGTTGTTTGAGTTGCAGTTAAAAGTAGCCTTCCACTGTGATTGTCCGTTTAAAATTAACTTTCAATAGTAAATAAAAGTCCCCTGTTGGTTAAAATGGCCCACTCACTGCTATAGTGTTATCTCACTAGCTGATTCTTACCTGAAGTCTTTGTCAGTTGATGTCATTTTCTCCAACAAGTTGGAGATGTGGTAGGACACGCTCGACATTTTGGTTCTTTAACAGATAATAAAGTTACTTTACTGTAAAAACAGAACCCCGGAGCTACAGATTTAACAGGACAACATGGCGAGGCAGCGGGCGGAGAGGAGAGCTGACTGTCCGGTGGAACCTGACACTCGGTGGGTTCAGTTAAAAATAGACGGGAGGAGAAGGAGTTTCAGGTTTATGGCGCCGCTGTGTGGAAACACGGAGTCTAACAATCGAGTCTTGATCAGTAAACTGAAATTAATCCGACATTAAAACGCTTTTTAATCTTAGATTTTCCGTTAATTAGCCTAAAACGTCCGTTAGCTATGTTAGCCGCTTATTCTACTTTAAAAAAGAACGTAACGGTTTGAATTAACGGTCTTAAAAAACTTTATTGAACAATTTTTTTTCTTAATGTTAAACTTTATTTGTACCATGGTGTCACATCAAACCAACATTAAAAATAATATTCAATAGAATAATATGGATTTAATAATAATACATTTAGGTAAAAATATTGAGGAAAACAAAAAAAAATAGTTTCACAAAAGAATACACTAAGAAAGGGCGTTCTTGTAATTCAATAAAAATGTCTGTCAAGAATGTCTGTCTGTTTTGTTCCCTTTATTTAATCATTCCCCGATTGAATAAAGGTTATAGGTTAGGTTAAAGGTTAAAAATGTATCTTTATGGAGGAAAGAAGTTTAAAACTGTCTTTTTACAATTGGAAAGCACAACTAAACTATGGTTAAATATTTGGTTTAAAAATAAAGAAGTAACAATATTTTAAAATGTACTTCTCCCTCGCTGGAGATACATCATCTATGATCACCAACAAGTTTCTCCGATGAATACATTCTGCTAACTTTAATCGAAGCAATCTTTATTAAATGTGTGTAATTAAATAAAATATTTCGTTTGGATTCATCCTGCTTGTTAATTTCTTGATTTAACATGTAGATGTCATGATTTGATTGTGTTATTATTTAAGCAAACGGTAGTTAATCAAACGCGAAGACGCCTTTTTAACAATACGGAACCTTGTCGGTGCTTTGTCGTTTCCGCCGGTAGGAAATGCGGTGGGACGCGACGCGGTGGGAAGCGGCTCCTGAACTTGTTGCCACGTCGGAATAGTGGTTGAATCTGGTTAATTCATTCTAAAGATAATAGGGAATACATTTCTGGAGGACTTCTGGTTTAACAGCAGTCATGGTGAGTTCGACCACTTTCAGTTTAAACTGTAGTCGACGCTACTCGCTGAACTTTATGTTTTTTTTGTGTTTACCGTTAGCTGCTGACGTCCCCAAGTACCTAGCTCGTTAGCAGATTGGCTAACGGCAGGAGGGTAATCGCTTAAACTGTACGCATCTCCGTGTAAATGTAATGATTATTTATTTGATTGTGTATTTCAGGTTTCTGTTATTAACACTGTGGACACCTCCCACGAGGACATGATCGTAAGTTTTTAATTTGTACCTCTTCTTCCTTAACTACAGCTAACGGATGCTAACGTTAGCGTCCGATAAAAAGGCTTAAACTGTTTTGAATGAGACGGCTGTTTACTATACAGTATAAATAAAGATGTCCTCATCTTATTTTCCTGTGTCATGCTCATAAGGTCATGCTACATATTTGCCAGTAAGTTCTCCAGCTTTAAGGCATAACTACCTTTAGACACAAGCTAGCTGATAGCTAACCCTAGATGTCACGTCAGAACTGATAACTGATCGATACGTTTAAGCTCCCCACTGATCTGAAAGCGTATTGTGTATTGTTCTCTGGTTCTTCAGTGCAGGATTTGCTGCTGTCATTTCTCTGTAATTCTGTTTTCGTTAGATTAATGATTATAGCTGATTATACAAATAGCAGTGAATTCAAAATGGAAAATCTTCGTCGGTCTTAAGATCTTAATAAAGGACAGCTGTGATAGCTTATTGTCCACTTGTTAGAGCATTGGCGGTTCAATCCCTGACTGGTTGAAGTACTTTAATCACCCAGATTGGTGAGCCTGCCATAAAAAGCAATGCAGTTGAAGCATAGAAGTTACTCTGCTCAAACAGATCCGCGGATAGTGCTCCTCTACTCTTTAGAAAGCAGCAGCTCAAACAATTGCTTACACACTACTTGTCATGTGAATGCATCTTACCTGTATAAACAGAGCCTATTCAGTGCTTTCTTGGAGGCACACACCTACACACAAGCATAGTAGAATTTGTAAGATCCTTTCTTTGCAGAACAGGCTGTGCTATCTGCAGCAGTCCGAGTGACCAAGTGGCTCAAGAAAGAGAAAATGCACTTTGGTTTCAAATGCCAAAATGATTCCAAACTAGTTGTGTTCACCCACCCAACTCTATCTTAACCCACAAAATAAAATTCATAACCAGCCAGTTGAGCATGAAATCACCCAACTAGGCAATACTGATGGCAGCTTCCAGCATCGCTGTGAGTTTGTGCCTGGTGCTTTGAGTACTACTAAGGGAGAAAAACATTAAATAAGTACAGAACATTTACCATCAGTCATTAACCGACTCGTTAGGAAGCAGCTGAGCTGATCAGTAATCATGGTCACCTCTGTGCAACATAATGAAAGGTTATAAAATGATACCAGACCACCTCCAGGCTGCATCTTCTGGTGTTTGAAAGAAGCAGTCAGCAAGATGAGCCGATGAAGTCAAGAAAAGACCTACACATCTTCTGGGCATAAAGACAAAGTGAAACCTCCACACTGACGTCCTGTTGCTTCATTTGTCACAGCACGATGCCCAGATGGACTACTACGGGACTCGACTGGCCACCTGTTCCTCTGATCGCACCGTCAAGATCTTTGACGTCAGGAACGGAGGGCAGATTCTGGTGGCAGACCTCAGAGGGTAAGATACCAGAGATTGAAAAAAAAAAGGAAGAAGCTACTTGGATGACTGGTGAAATATCTTCAAGTAAATCTACAAGCCCAGTTTCCCCTTTTTTTTCTGTTTGTTGTTTTCTTGGGGGATAAACCATGACCTTCACAGACATACACTAGGAGTCATTTTATTTACGTATTTGAGTGTTGGTAAATTCTGTTCCTAGGTAGTAGGTTTGTCTCTTGTCTCTCTAGCACATTTAAAAAATATATATATATATATATATTTATCTGTGTTGTGTAGCCACGAGGGCCCTGTGTGGCAGGTAGCGTGGGCTCACCCGATGTTTGGCAACATCCTGGCTTCCTGTTCCTATGACCGCAAAGTCATCATCTGGAAGGAGGAAAACGGAGCCTGGGACAAGATGTATGAGTACACTGGGCACGAGTCATCAGGTAGGTGATTATCCTTCAAGATTTTCCTCTCCGATGTGTCCATGGCTCTCTAGAGCAGGGGTGTCAAAGTCATTCTAGTTCAGGGGCCACATAAAGCCCAATTTGATCTCAAGTAGGCCGGACTAGTAACACTATAAATAATGACAAGTCCAAAATTTCCGCTTGTTTTATTGCAAAGAAGTACATTGTGAAAATGTTTACATTTAATGAGCTGTCCTTTCACAAAACATTTTATCAACAACATGAAATTTCTTGAGGAAAAAATAAGTGCAGTTTTGGCATATTGCTGCCATCTGCTGTTTAGTTCTGAGTCTCAGTGTTGTGTTATGTCTACACCTCTGACTAAAACAGTGCAAGCCCTAGTAGATTAAATTTGGAATAACAGTTCATTTTACTGAAAAATTGTAGTTAAAGTCTATCTAAATTTCACACTTTGCAAATTCACCCCGCGGGCCAGATTGGACCGTCTAGTAGGCCGGTTTTGGTCCTTGGGCCATATGTTTGACACCGCTGCTCTAGGGGAAAGGTCCAGGTGATGGTAAGGGTATATCAGTACATAATCAATTGTAGACTGAAGACCACATGTCAAACGATAATTCAACATCAAAGCTGCTCTTAAGTCTTTAGAAAACTGTTATAATGAATTACATTTAAGCCTTTTCTTTTACTCTCTTGTTTTTAACTCCACTCCTCTGTGTTTACAGTTAACTCTGTCTGCTGGGGTCCATATGACTTTGGTCTAATTCTGGCCTGTGGCAGCTCAGACGGAGCAATTTCCCTCCTCACGTTTACTGGAGATCAGCAGTGGGACGTGAAGAAGATCAGCAATGCACACACTGTGAGTTTGACCGTCAGCGCTCAGATTAAATGGTGTCTTAAATGTTTGAAATGTCTGCTACACTCAATCATTGATGAGTCAGATAACTGAGCTGTCATTTTGCTGCAGATTGGATGTAACGCAGTGAGTTGGGCTCCTGCTGTAGTTCCAGGAAGCCTGATTGATCAGCCGTCAGGACAGAAACCAAACTACGTCAAACGCTTCGTCTCCGGAGGCTGCGACAACCTGGTTAAACTCTGGAAGTGAGTTTAGTTTGACAAAGTTTTCTGTTGCTCTTTTTTTCTGTGTAATGTTTAGTGACTTAAGTTGAAGTAAAAGTTACATGGTGTGAAAAGCAGAGTGACTGAGACACAAAGGAAGATTCAGGAAGTTTAAGATGTTTAAATTGTTAAAATTCATCCAGCATGTTGTGCCAAAGCCCAAAGAATGTTAAAATAATTTGCGGCTGACATATGAAGTCTCAACTTTGTTGTCGGCTGAGTGTCTCTAATGGATCTCTACCAACTGCTCTATCAGAACCATATACAGCTGTTTGTTGTGTGTGCGTCATGACTTGTGGATATAATTCTTATTCTGATTAAAGTACAGAAAATAAGGGAAATTTAGATTTGGAAGTAGATTTAGACTCATGGTAAGAATATAATTACGTTAAAGTGAATATTTCAGTAAAGTAAAATAAAGGCCAAGTGAGCTGATGCTTTGTGGCCCTGCTGTCTCTAATTGTCCCTTCCCGCCTGCAGGGAGGAAGACGGTCAGTGGAAGGAGGACCAGAAGCTGGAGGCTCACAGTGACTGGGTGAGAGACGTCGGCTGGGCTCCTTCTATTGGTCTTCCTACCAGCACCATTGCCAGCTGCTCTCAGGTGAGACTTAACAGAGGAATCACATATATGTTCAGTTGACAATACATTAGGTACACTAGTGAATTTCTTCTAGCATAACAGTCCTGCTCTTAATTGATGCTGAAACGACTTCAGAAACGTGGTGGATTGGATGATCATTTTGGAGGATGGAGTTTGTAATGCTGTTAAACTGGATTTAATTAAACACTAAAGTATTTTAGCCTAGCCCACTGACTAACATGTCAAAATAATATGAATATGTGTCAGTTCAATAGAACTACAAACCACAGCCTCCACAATGAGGAGGTTACTAGTGCCGAATACCAGAACCTTTATGAACATAAGATTTAGAGCAGGACTGTTATATTAGAATGTCTTCACTTGTAAGAGAGTGTATTTGATATTTACAGCAAGACACTCAACCTGTCCAACATGTGCTCGTGTTCAGCAACATCTTAATAGACTCTAATGAAGGCAATCTGCATAAAGTCTCATGAAATTACTCACTTGTAACACTACATGGAGTCTGAGGCAGCAGTCAGTTTCATCATCATATCTATGATTGGAGTAGCCCCACTTAATTCTTATCAGATCATGAGTCTGGAAACATCTGGATTTCATTAATGATCGGAGCCATTTAGTTGGTTAAAACTAATTTGATCTGTGCGGGAGCATAATCAGTTCCCAACAAAGAGACACAAAACGTGCTTCCTTAGAGCTTTGATGAATAAAACCCAACACAATCTTTTTGGTTAGATGCAGCCTTAATGAAGTTCTGGAGCATAAACGTAACTCTCTGGTTTCTTTGCACCCTCCTCCAGGACGGTCGTGTGTTCATCTGGACGTGTGATGATCCCGCAGGAAACACCTGGACGGCCAAACTGCTCCACAAGTTCAACGACGTGGTTTGGCACGTCAGCTGGTCTATCACTGGGAATATACTGGCTGTTTCTGGAGGAGACAACAAGGTACAACATTTTTAAACTCGCTCTGCCAGTTTCCACCTGAGGTGTTAGTTAATATATATATGTAATTTGATTCAAATATTAAACAGTGGCTATGTTTACTTGGACTCTTTAACGTGATCAGTCATTCTGATCAGAGATTAACTGTTTACATGAACGCTAAATACAATGGTTGGATCACATACGTATATGTGTAAAAACTGTAGAACTTTATTGACAAAGTGGTTCTGCTGCTGAAATAGAACAGAAGGAGGAGGAGGATGAGGAGAGGAAAAAATAAAAGAATGAGGAAGAGGAGGAGAATAAATGGAAAAAAGGAAAGCATGAAGATGGGGAAGAGAGGAAGAGGATGAGAAAGTTAGTGAAGGAGAAGGAAGAATGGAAGGAGGAGGAACTGAACAAGGAGGAGGATGAGACAAAGAAGAAGGAAGATGAGTAGAATATGTTAAAGGATTAGAAGAAGAAGAAAGGAGAAAAAAGGAGTGGCAGGAAACAAAGACAGGAAGAATGGAAGAGGAGAAGAAGGAGGAGTAGTAGAAATGGGGGAAAAAAGGGGAGGATGAACAAGAAGGGGGAAGCGAAGAGAATGAGTTCGAGGAGGGGAAGGAGATGAAGAATAGAACAAAGTGGAAGAGAGTGAGGGGGTTTTGCTACCTTTTTTTTTTTGCTAAGTTTTACTCGCCACATGGACTAAACATTCTCAGAAAGAATTAATTTATTCCAGCAGTTTGTAAAAGGTTTATACCATAGACAGTATAAAGATGGACGGCAGGACAGCTCCTCAAAAGTGAAGTCAAAGCAAGTAGAGCTCCCCCTGGTGACTGGCTGCAGTATAGGTCATAGGCTCCACCTCCTCCATGGTAGTTGATGGGACTTGGGCCAAACTAAACCAATAAAATACAGGAAATACATATTTCAGGGATGGTTCCAGAGCAGAGCATGGTATTAAACAACACGTGTGTGAGTCTGGCAGAAGTGTGGTTGCGTCATCGATATCGCAGCTCTGCATCGCTCCACTCTCGGGTCGTACTGCACAGACTCTGACTCCTAAGTCGCAAGATGGCGCCGCCTGATCCCCGGGAAAATAGCATCAGTTTAGCCAATGCAAGGAAGTGGAGACGCATTGTCCATATTTATAGTCTATGGTTTATACCACCACTCTACATCTGACTGAAAACCTTTTAGTCTGTTCTGATTGAGGTTTTATTCAGATTATTAGATGAACACTGGCATCCCCCGCTGAGAAGTAACCCAGGTTTATTTCTTACACTCTGCAGGTGACGCTGTGGAAGGAGTCGATGGACGGTCAGTGGGCGTGTATCAGTGACGTCAGTAAAGGCCAGGGCGCCGTCTCCACCATCACAGACACGCAGCAGAACGAGCAGTGACGCCCACACCACAGTGACCCTTGACCCCTCGACGATTAATTAATACAACATGCTGGACATTTGGACAACAGGACGCTGTCCACAGTGATGGAAGTTGGTCTGTAATCAGGCCTGTAACACACCTGGATTAAGATTTCTAAATTTCCTCAGAGGGCAGAGAAACTTTCCCAGTTCAAAGATGGAGATTCAGCGTTTATTGTTTCTGTTTTCGATGGTGATTGAAAATTAAAACACGACTGATAATTACCGTTTTATCAGAAGCACTCCGCCATTTATGTTTTAGCTTCCTCCCAGTTCACAATATTGTCAAGTTGATGAATGCCGCTCCAAGTAAATCTTCTACACTCACTTGCCAAAACATTAAGTACACTAGTGAATCCATTCTACTGTAACAGTCCTGCACTAAATCTTAGCTTCATGGCTGAATGCTCAGTTGATGTTGACACAGTATCAGAAAGGTGATAATTCTGTTATTTAGCGTAGCCCACTGACTACAATGTCAAATATTAGGAACATGTCAGTTCAGTAGTGCTACAAGCCACAGCCTCCACAATGAAAACACCGTTGAATCAACAGCAGTCTGTTATTTTAAACTATTGCTGAACACCAGAACCTGCAGGACTGTTGAATGCATTCACTAGTGCATGTATGTGTGCTCCTGAAACATTCCACCTCCACCTGAACAACCAGAATGATCTCGTCCTTCCGCTTAAACCTCGTCTTTTAATTAGTGATTCTCTCAAACAAGCTACACATCGGCCTATAAATGAACCGCCACGTTCTCAGAGCGTATAAATGATGGCCTGGCTTTAAATTTAAACTTAATAAATGATTTATTTAGTAAACTATTAACAAGGACACGCACACACTCTCAGATCCTGCCCTGATGTTCCTATGGCAACCAGGAGTGAATAAATCCACTTGTTGCCGTGACAGCCATACATACAGAATGATTTTAAGTTTGTCAGTTTTTGTTTCTTCCCGATGCAAAATCAGAAACCATGGATGTGTTTTACATATTTGATGTAATAAAATAATTAATGTTAAAACAAAGTACTGGGTCGGTTTATTTAACTTGTATACATTCACTGCCTGGCCAAAACAAAAGTCGCCACCTGGATTTAACTAAGCCAGTGATTCCCAATCTGGGGTGCGCCTACCCCCAGGGGTACGCAAAGTGACGTAGGGGGTACGCGAAAGAGTTGATTCAGAATTCAGCCTGATTATATTTTGAAACTGAAAAAACATAACGGGTTGTTTTCTCATTTTCTGATTCTCCACCTAAATGAAAAATCAGAAGACTGTTTTTCATGCGAGTCAATTATGATAACAGCTAGATTGTAGGACAACTGGCTTTGAAGCTATGTATCAGTTTGCTGCTAATGTAGCTAGCGCTAGGTCACCTAATTAAGAAAGACGCCGATTCCCTGAAATGTCTGTGATTGGTGGGCAGCAGGTGCAAATCTTCTGATGATAAAGCTACACTCACTACAGTTATTTTCCTCCCAGAAACAAGCAAATCTCATTTCTGATTGGGTCTTTAAATTATGTCGTCAACAATTTTGATAATTTTCTGTCATTTGAGCTGTCAAGTCATCAGTCTGAGGTAAACTGGGTCGCCCAGCTAACTGCCAAAAATGGATAAATTACTAAAACGGATAGATTGCCCTTCCAGAGAGACCTCAACTGCTACCACCAGTCAGCCCACAGGCGAAGATGCACATGCCAGCGACAACAACCCAGGCTATTCCTCAACTTCTAAATCTAACTATGACTAGGATGCTAGAAGCAGTGCAGATGTGGCTAGCGAAGCTGCTAGCATAGCCACGGACAGTGATGAGGAGTCTGATGCAGAGCCTCCTGATGCAGGAAAGCATGCAGCGCCAGCCTCAGGGAGACTACCTCGTCAAAAAGGCGCAAATATGATGAGAACTACATCGCTTTGGGGTTTACTCGTATTAGCACTGGTGGATTTACTCGGCTACAGTGTGTTATATGTGCAAAGGTACTGTCTCAGAACTCTAGCTGCTACAAATGCGTGAGAGTAGGGGGTACATGGCTGAAGGTCAAATGTCTGAAGGGGTACGGGCTGTGAAAAGTTTGGGAACCACTGAACTAAGCAAATAGGTACGAGCCTCCTATTGGATAATTACTGCATGGGTGATCTTTCAGCTATTTAACCCCAACTGATGCAATGAGTAGCTTCTCATTTCTTAAACAACCATGTCGAAAGACACATCCTGTGGTCGTGGAAAGGATGTTAGTCTGTTTGAGAAGGGTCAGATCATTGGCATGCGTCAAGCAGAGAAAACATCTAAGAACTGTCCAACACATTATTAAAAACTGGAAGGATAATGGGGAACCATCGTCTTAGAGGATTGGTCGTGATTGGCAATCACTGAACAGCTGTGTACCCTTAAGAAAACCACTAATCAGTGAAGCTAACCAGGAAAAAAGGCTTCAATTTGCTAGGGAGATTGGACTCTGGAGCAATGGAAGAAGGTCATGTGGTCTGATGAGTCCAGATTTACCCTGTTCCAGAGTGATGGGGGCATCAGGGTAAGAAGAGAGGCAGATGAAGTGATGCACCCATCATGCCTAGTGTCTACTGTACAAGCCTGTGGGGGCAGTACTATGATCTGGGGTTGCTGCAGTTGCTCA
>JASGAT010342917.1:0-20366 GCA_030220025.1 Chelon auratus | reverse complement strand
AAGTTCTTTACTAAAATGACAGTAATTTATTGTGTTGCCTCTGGAATTATTTAAAACCAGTAACTGCAGAGATGTTTAAGATTGCCCCTTTTATTGTGCTAACATTCTTATAATTTCTGCATAGCAATCTCATTTTACCACTTGACCATATGCACACCAATGCAAACATATAAAATTATTAAAGGTTTATAAAGTCTAGTTCTAGTTTCTGGTCATACTGCCCTCAACTAGTTTTTAAAAACTTCTGGCTGAAATGTTTCACATGACATTTCATGGCAGGAAAAAAAAATACTGTCAACTTCAATCCATGTCACATATCTACCGAGCCTACAACAGCAGCAGCAGATATGGCTTACAGTCACATCTTTTTTAAATCAGACAATGCAGCTCACTCCTGCACTTTCTTTTCAAAGAAAAGATGCAAAGCTAACTCCTTTGCACATTCCCTTGCATTCATATGCATGTAAACAACCAGAAATTGGTCAGTGATTTTATGAGGAACCCAACTGCAAATTCATTAGTTCAGTTTCCATCTGGTTTGTAAACTTTAAAAAAAAAAAAAGGCATCCTGCAGCGTGCCAAATCAGCTGCCTGGCACAGGGCCGACACTGGGTACACAACATGGCTCCCTAGCTTGAATTCCTTTTCTCTCCCTGCCTCTATTTTGTGTCAGAGATTAAAAATAGCAAGCGGCCTTCTGCAGAATAAGCAGTTCATGGATTCTGGCTTTGACGCTGTGTTTGCCTGGAGAGGCCAGCTGTCACCTGCACGCGGGAAGAGAAGGCCTCACCACTGATTCTCAATACACACTGGGCTCTGGAGTTTGGCTGCAGGACAAAACGGGTGTGTTTGCGCATCCATTGCTGGAAAACTTCTGGTGTCCACACAACTTCCCACAATCATACTCAGAGTGTTTCTGTGCATATGTTAGCATGTTTAGCTGAAAATACAAACGTCTCTGGACACACAACCAAATACACCCTTTATATAGACACAACTGACTGGATATGTAAATTGAAGCAGTAACAGAATTTAAATTTGAATTTGTGGCTGTATTTAGAGTTGATGAGAGGCCAACCATGACAACATAATCATCATCATCACTATCAAACAAACTTAATGTGTGTGCATAAGCTGAAACAATGATTACACCAAGTTTACACAATCGGTCTGATGATTGGATCTATCACAGAATGGCATCTGGCTATTCACTATTTCAGTTGTTAGTGCCATCTATTACTTACAGATTGCAGCTTTAACCGTTTACACAGTGTTTGGCCATTTGAACCATTACTTCTGGAAAACAATTTCAACCTTTTAGCTATTACTTTAAGCTGAGTACATTACCCATTTAACCTTAAAGTTCCTGTAGATCTATGGTTCCCAATCTGGAATCAAATGGGGGGTGGGGTGGGGTGGTTGTCTCTGACTTTTCTCTGACTATGTCTCTGACATTATGTTGGATCATAATGACATCGGGTAATCAAAGGAATATATAAACAACTATTTTTAAGAATTGTTGGTCCTAACAAAAAGCTAGTAGGCCACATAGTACGCCACTCTCAGTCAGTTTCATTACTTTAGCTGCTAGCTGACAACTTAATCTCTGCTCATCCCTTTTCCCTCAGAGCATCACTATTTCATTAATGAAACAACATGTCATAAGAAAAGTAGAAAATCACAATAATGCAGTATGAAAGATAGGACCAGACTTGGTCACAATGTGTGACTTGTGGCGAGAATCAGCTTAATGATGGAGCAAAATCATTCTCAATACTTTTTTTTTGTGCAAACTGGAGCTTGTACAGATTCTTAATTTTTATTTTTATTATTTTTTTTGTCATTGTGGGGCCCTTTTGGAAGGGCAACTTTTTGAGGCTTAGCCCCTTACTGCCTGACTTTATTTACAATCATATAAAAAAAATGATAAATGATTAGTGTTTTTGCTTTAGCAGATGCTAAATTAATATATTTATATTAATGTAGCACATAAAATCAATATAAATTTAGGTATGATTCAAATTAGTGACATTATAGGCATAATTGGGCGTAATAGTAAATAAACAAATTTTCCAGCCTAAAGTATGTAGATTATTTTATTGATGCTGATGTTGCTGAAACAGGGCTTTGAAAATGAATAACAACATGTGTTTCATGTTTTAAACATTGCACTTTGAACATTTGAATAAAGTCTGGCCTTTACAATTTGATCAACTGGGTGTAGTTTACACTCCGGCCGCTAGATGGCGGCAACATGTACCCAATGCGATACCTAGTATAGTTTAGAATATGCATCACAAGGCGAATTTGTGACAGTAATCTACAGAGGGTTATAACTGGTTAAGAGTTGTTTTAATGGTAAAGGGGTATGGGTAGAGTACGGGTTAGGCACTTCGTTGAGATGGTTAGGGTTAGGGGAAGGGGCTGGGAATGCATTGTGTCAATGGATGGTCCCAAGAAAGATAGTAACACAAGCTTGTGTGTGTGTACAAGCTTTGGTGCTCTACTTTTCTGAGCTACAAGTGGGGAAAAAGGTAGGGACCACAGCTTCAAAGGACCAGTGTATAGGAATACAGCTAGACCTACATTATGATTCTGTTTCTATGTCAAAGCACAAGCTACCTCCCCAGAAATGTAACTGTCTAGGTGATGCAGACCCCAACAACGTAATTGGTCCAAAATGCATTTCCTTTTGTATGTCTTTCAGTGGTCCAGACAAGAACAGAATATTCACTGTCCTTCAGTCAGTTCAGTGGTTCTACACGCCGCCTACTCTGGCGTATTTTCTGCCACATTCATTAGCTCCATCTCCAGCATGAGCCGCTCAGTTGCATCATTCGTCAATGTTTGAAGTACTCAAAGACACACAGTGGCATAAAAAATCCCACTGTCAACTAGGGTGATGTGGCACTGAAACTAGGGTTTCAGATGCACACATGTATAAATGATTATTTGTCACAAGATATTCATGAAGGACACTACGTAGGCTCTGTGTAGATTCATTGCAGGACATTGAAGTAGTGTGCTTACTAATCTTTATACATTCTTTACACAATATAAGGATTCCATTCTGATTTTAAAAAAATTCAAACAAGTTGAGCAACTTTAACAACTGGGATGAATAACTCAATCATACAAATCAAGATATTTCTGTGTATGTGAATGTAGACTGAAAAAGACCAACTTGAAGATAGGTCGGTGTCAGTAGGAAGGAAATAAACAACCAACAACACTGCTGGCTTATGCATATTAATAAATATCAGTATTCTCACATTATAAGGCACATATAGTCTCATCCAAACATCAGCTTTTAAATAAGATTAAATAAAAATTGACCGATTACTAGGTTTGACCCATATAGTGTCCAGTCCATGAACAGACATCAATATAATCTCCAATATTACATTTATATTAATATTTACAAGTATGTACTAAACATTCATTAAGTTTTGGGACGTCAATGTGGAATCCCTATGAGCGTCACAACAAAATGCAGCATTCAAGTTTCAAGTTTATTGGCATTCCCTAGGAAGAAGAAGAAAGCAAACAATTGGGATTATCTTATCGCAGGGGAAAGACAGAAGGGAATACGGGGCACAGGAGTTGATGTTGCCATATTTGTTATTTTCCGAGCTTAATTCTTCCTGTAGGGCATGACGTTTGCAACTCCACTGATTTTGAGATATTCTGTTGCGCAGCAACAAGCCTGTCTAGATACAAAGTGCACCTCAGCCAACGGTGTCTGAAAAAGTGTTTTCTCTCCGTTTTATTGACTAAAACAGAGCTGCTCGGTGGAGAAGGGAGCTAGTGTGCAGTGGCTATGCAGTAGGAATGCAACTAGGGATGATTAATGCAATCTGGACAAGGCCTTTAGATAAGTTTGTCAAATCATTCAGCGGTAATGTTCGATCATACCAAGTTGTCGCTATGACTGTGTGCAGATAGAGAGTGAAAGTCCCACTCGCCTTTACTCGACACCTCTTCAGACTCGCTCTTTGGATTTGATACTTCTTCAAGTTCATGTACATTATTAGAGCCACTGCCCTCGGGTTCACAGGGCTGATGACCCACCTCTGAATGATTCACAGAGGCTTGCTCAAGTGAAAGCCACTGAAGGTCTGATTCAGTGGGCGTGACATCCAGGGCCAGGACCGCCTCTTCTCCTTCCTCCACCGTGGAACCCAGGTCTTCATCTTCAACTCCCTCCACCTCACGCCCAGCCTCTTCCACTGGACTCCGCCCCTCCTCCGGCTTCACAGCTTCTGGATCCGTCAGGGTCACCAATTCGACCCTTCGCCTGTCAATCCCATTTGTCTCCGCCCCCTCAAGAGGCTCCAGGCTGTTGAGCAGTGCAGGTGTGTCTTCCCTGCCGATGCCATCTGTGCCAAGGTCACTGCCAGCGGTGTGGCATTCCCAAGATGATTCATGTGAACTTCTGTCGTCTGACAGTACTGGGAGAAGGAAGATGAGATGACTGGTCATTTTAATTACTGACTTGATTTGAAGCCATAGCCACATCAGAAAACAAGTCATTTTGGCTCATTCTGCTCTGACGGTGCTGCGCTATAAAACAAACCACAATATCACAAAAACAAAGAGGTTCTGCAATTTTTTATTATTCTATGATGAATGACTATTTAAAGCTGCAGCTAAAAATTATTTTCATAAACCTATGACAGTGATAATAAAGAGGTTTTAAAGCCCCAGTTTAAATCAATGCAAAACAGAAAGTAGGAAAGTCTTGTTGATCCTCAAGGAAAAACTTTCCTCTTTAAAAGTTGGAACACTGTGTCAGCGTAGAAAGTTATTTCAATTACTTATGTGACTGAAGTGCTTCCATGGCAACAGGCTAAATATAGCAGCAGTGCCCCAGACAAGGGGACGCAAGACAAGTGTGACGCCCCGCATCTCGGCAATAGCAACAGCTTAGTTCTGCTTCTTCGCCAAAATATGCTCTCACTTTGGGGATTACTGACCCATATTTGTGGATGTGCAGGCAAAAAGGTTAAAGACTGCACACAGAGTCCCAACCACCTTTTTTTCCCCTCTCTCTCTCTCTCTCTCTCTCTCTCCCCCTCCTCACACACATGCACACGCAAAAATACGCAAGAAGAAAGCAACATTACTCGAAGTGGCATCCATATTTATGGTCCCCCACCATCCCCCCGCCCTCTTTCAAAGACAAGTTTCTGAATGTCAGTGGGCGAGAATTTGCTTCACATTTCCAAAATGCCATGGCATTTGGGCAGCTTGCACCAATGAGAAGCAGAGGAGGAGTAGAGGCGGGAAGGGAAAGGACTCGGGTTAAGCGTGGAAGAGAGACGGGAGTGTTTAGCACGCAGCGGCTAATTGCAGTGTTTATTCCGTTAGCTGTGGGGGCTCTTATCAATGACTGGAGAAGCCAGCTACAGACGATTACGCACTCACCTTTGGGTGGCTGCGCTTTGGGCTGCATGTTTAGCTGCAATGTGGCATGTGTTGGGTGAAGCTCTGGTTGGAGGTGTTCGTTCAGCGTGATGCTGTCCTGTGTCCCTGTAAAACCAGGCACCAAGCACTTCCTGTTAATTTCAAGTTTGAATGACAACAAAAAATAAATAAATAAAGTGAGGATGGAGCACATGTATAGCGCCCAGTTGCTTTCACACCACAGCGTACAAACACACACACGCACGTATGCATTGCAGTGCTCACAGGAAGAGGCTTCAGCTCCCTGTCATCTGTCTTCATTAGTGATGGCTGCACGCCTCTTAGGCCGACGCCATATGCTACTCATAGGAGACCGCGCGCTATAAAGCAGACATCGCAAACGTACACATAAAACTACATATGCGCGCGGGCACAAACACAGCAGCCTGCGTAGGCGCCTTCAGAAACTCCGCGAACGGGCAAGAAACTGCTTCTCTGACCGCTCAAGTGTGCGGCAACAAAACCAAACAGAGGAATGAGGAAAATGGATGGCTGGGCGACACGATGCGTGAGAGTCGCGAGTGGTGAACGGAGACCATATTGTTATGAATGCAGTCCATACTGTTGCAGAGGCTCCGAGTTTATACTCGGGTGGGAGCAGTGATCGAAGGGGTCGGAGGAGCTGCTGCAGTTCTCAAGTTTCTACAGACGAAGTTTATATGAATTTTTTCTCCGGCTGTTTTAATTATTATTAGTTATCAACTGAAATATTTCAATGGTGGACTTCTATGAAATAAATACTGCCACTAAAACAAGAAAAAACAGTAGTAAATTCTGACTATTGGCATCCCTTTCACTCTCACTTGCCAGTTCATTAGGTACACTAGTGAAAACAGCCCAGCACTAAATCTTAGCTTCATGAAGGTCAGCTGGGTTTTATTTTTGGAGGCTGTGGTTAGTAGTACTATTGAAACGTACTTGTGATTGTTCTGACACATGTTTCTGTTATTTTGACAACTCCACTCTAGTCAGTGGGCTAGGCTAAATAACAGAAACACTAATATAATCCGGTTTAACAGCACCACAATCCTCCAAAATGATCATACAGGTGAATTGCCAGCTTTGAAGCTAGGAGAGTTAGTTCAGGACAGATCTTTTTCACTAGTGTACCTAATGAACTGGCAACTGAGTGTATATATATTGTAGTTTCTTTAATATTTTCGTCATTAAGCGCAGATAACTTCTTTTAAGGCTGTGCCACAAGTGTTTTTTTTTTTTTTTTGGGGAAGTGTTCAGCAGCCTGCCTTTTAAAGCCAACAATGAGGCGGTGCCGGTTGTTACGCATGCAGAGCGAGCCTGAGCGCAGCGGCTGACTCTCCAGGAGGCAGGCAGCACTCGGGAGGAGGCAGGAGGCTCCAGCGACTCGCTTTAAACCATAGTGACAGCTGCCTGTACAGCCGTCAAACCATCTCAACACCTCTCTGAAAACGAGTACAACATACTGTATATGCTGATGCGCACATCCAGCGGTAGTACCAGTCTATCCCGCACGATGTGACACGCCAACGTATCAGATCATAAACTCAATATCACAAATAAGGAGGTGTACATATCTGTCAAACTGTCACGCAGTCGCAAGCCTTCCCTGGGATGCAGCGCTGTCTAGCTGTAGGGTGACAGGAAATGCCTTCCTTTTAACTGGAAAAAGTCTGTCAGTAGACCAAAACCGAGCTATAAGGGTACATTCTGGATCCACCTCTGTCTTTTCAATGGCTGTTGCACACTGACAGGCTTTCACTTGCAATGTTGCACTCCAGCCCGCGCTCACAGCGTTGGGGTGGGGGTGAACCGACAGACTGGGGAGATCTATCAATCACAACTTTATCTGACTCGCTGCATCGATGTCACTGTTATTGTTTTTGGCTCTCTCTCATCCGTTGACAATGTAGTCACCTCGAGTGTCGCGCGGGCCTCTGGTAGGCATTCAAGGCCCTCCATCCTATCCTAGCTCGCCTTTGATATCCATCAGCCCAACTTCGTATCACATCAAGGCCACGGACGCTCACATCTCTCTCTATATCTCTATGTCTCCCTAACTGTGGTGGACAGCGTGGTCGTCAGGCACTCTGGGCCCTCGCCTACAAATTCCCTAATAACGCCACATTCCCCTAAATGTGTTTGTAATGTGGGCAATCATTTTCAGTAATGGATGCTTGTCAGTTTTATGGCGGAGAGAATGACGGTCTCATGACAGGGCACCTCCATCCAGCCGCAGCCCCTCCACCTTTCAGACTGGTTCGTGGACGGCACAACAGCTCCCTCCAGTGGGAATGAGGAGGAGCTATTTTCTGAGCGAGCTGCCTTGCCTCCCGGTTTCAGATTGGTAATATAATTTGGGGTGCTACTTGTGATTGGATTAAGAAAAATGTTCAGCTTTTACAGTTTTTGCTTGTGTTTCTTACCAAAATGTGACACCTGTTGCAGATACAGTCTATATGTAAACATTTTCATACATCTAGATTTACCTAAAAATACAAATATGTGAATACAGGGTCAAAAAAAAAAATTTCACCTTTTTTGCCACTCAAATATGAGAAGCCTCCCTTACAAAGAGATTTTAATCCTATTCAAACCTTCAAACTTACAACTCAATTTGACTCCTGAGACTCAAAAATTAAAAATAAATTGTTATTTTTCTCTGCCTCAACAACATATATCAGTTTACCTTCAATCTTCTTATTTGTAATGCTCTCCAGTGAGTCTGATTTTGTTAAATGGACCCTCCTCTCCTAAGTTTCAACGTTTCAAAAAAGTGTGTAAAATTTCACATAGCCCCACGGGACCAGCGGTATCAGAGTGTGACACTCGGGCAGCCCCCGATTCAGCCGATGGTATCATGAACAGACACATGAGCTGGTGGTGGTCAATGGAGTCGACACGGTGTAAACGGTGGGCATGAGGTGACATGTTTTTTGGGCGTCTGCCCAGATTTGTCCTGGCATGACATAGTGGAGGGCATGGATGGGCTAAGTGGGGCAGAAGGAATACATACTCCCAATTCCCACAGATACGTGGTAGGTCAAGCCTGAGACGCAGCCGGAGAGGAGAGAAAGACACACTGTTAAGAGCCTGAAACCTCATTAATGTGTTTAGATTCAGAGAAGAAAGAACACACATTTTAAACAAGCTGGCTCAAAAGTGACACGATAAAATATGAGATTCATCTTTAAGTACACGAGAAGCACAATATAAGCTAGATGTGCCATATGAACGTGTAATTCAATTTAATTTAAATAAATAAATTATAATTTACTATATGCACACACACCACCAGTGACAGGGTCATGTTTGCTCATGGTGTGGTACAGATTACACTGCTGCAGCCTTCTACAGTTTAAACACTGTTAATACAAACAGGTCATTTTAAGAGTGGATACATGCAGAGGCTGGCAGTGAAATAAAATGACAATAAAATATTGTGAAATTGGGAAGTTATTGATCATAACTAAGTATTTCTGTGTCTATAACTACAAATAAGCAGGTGTATGATCTATCACCTGTGCAAAAGCACTTAAAAACTAGCAGAAATCTTAATCTGATCATATGATAAAAGGCTACAAATGACCACAATGTGTGGTACAGCTTTTCTTTTTTTCTTTTTTTTTAGACCCACCTGGAAGACTCCACAAACCAGAAACCTCCAAAGTCTTCAGCTTCCTTTCCAAATCTGCAACTCTGTTTCCCAAGATCCTGCAGGCCAAGTTAAGATGGGTGAGGTTTCATCGGAGTGATGTGTGTGTGTGTCTGTGTCTGTGTGTGTCTGGGTGTCACAGTTCAGTGTTTGGCTTTGAGGAGGAGGCTGCTTATGAAAAGGCAGACAAACATCCTTACTGTGCTGCAGTTAAAAGGCGACACCTTTAACGTCCCTGGGTGCACGCAGGAGGTCGAAACGCAGCGATTCTGGCCAGAGAAGCAGCCAGATGTGAATTATAACAAGTGATTTAGCTCCTTTGCCCCTTTGGAGATACGATAACCTTCTGAATTTATAAGATTTTGTGTAAAGATTATGTAAAGATTTTATGTGTTCCTCGATAACAAGTATGTATGAGGGGAGGATACATGAGAACTGAACTCAGCAGGGTGAGGGGCAGGACATCAAAAGGGTTAAAATGCATATTTTATTCTTTTTAATAATCAGATCTTTTATATCCAACTTATAAAAGATTATCTGTGGGTTTTCTTGCTTCGGACCCTGAAACTACCGCAAGCATCCAGCTCCTCTAACATCTCTGTAGCTTCTTCTTACCTGTTGTTGTGCCTCTGGTGCTGGATGACCAGATTCTTTTCATGGATAGTCTCCAGCAAAGCGGTGGCCAGTGACTTGAGGTCGGAGATGGACTGAGGCGTGGCCGGCAGGCTGCAGCCCTGCTCTTCCAGGAGCATCTCCTGCACTAAAAAGAAAAGAAGAAACGTGGGCGATGCAGGAGGGGTAGGAGGGGAATAAAGGAGGGAGAGAATTACACAAAGTAGGTACTAATCCACAGCCTGCCAATAACCCCAATAAAACTTGCACAAAAGTTAAAAATAGATAACAGAGAGAGCAGGGTGATAAAACAAGAGACAGGGGAAAACAGCGTGACAAGAGCAAGACAGAGATGGAGAGTTAGAAACAGCTGTCTACTCGGTGACACTCTCCTAACTTTAACTCCAGAGCCCACTGTGCTGCTTCTGCCAGCGACTGTCAGTCATCATGGCAGGCTCATTTCCCTGCCAGTGGTGCTCTCTACCACTCAGAATACAATTAGTAACCCAGCTGGTGGCCAGGTGTGGGCTGAAGGATCGGCTAAAAAGAAGTTATTAAATAATGCAGGAGGGACATGGCGACAAACAAAGATGCCCATTTGTCACAGCCAAGACGATGGGCTGCGGAGTTCATCTGATAGAATTAGCATGATGAAAGAAAGAGGGGACTAGATTATTTGACTCGCTTTCTGCAGTTTCCAGATCAGACGCTCTATCTGTGTCTGAGTTTAAAGCGACCAGCTTGTGCTTTCACCTTGTTTGGCGGAGAGGACTCCAGTAAGGGGGCTGTTGTTTGATTTCCCATATGTGCTGGAGTTTTTCCTCCTCTCAAGAGCCGTCTGTGAGGAGGAAAGGAACACAAAAGCTCACCTGAATAAAAGCAGCTTGTTGTCAAGATTAATTAAGCCTTTCCATTTTAGCGGGAGAATTCAGTGCGTACCTTGTACTTCATGATGTTGGATTTCAGCAGGTTCACCTCCTCTTGTACTTGGCCAAAACGCTCGTGTAAATACCTGCAGTAACGACGGCTAAAATTACAACCAGCAGAATAGAAGCGTGTATTGCACATTACATGCGGACACGTTCAGACATATGACAAACATGTATCAATCACTAAATAAATAAAGAAAATATTCTGAAAATATTCTTGATGTTTACTGCCGTGGTGAATCGGAGCTTTAGCACATTTACTTTATTTTTCATTATTAACATATGAATGAAAGTTAAAAACTAAATCTAGATCAAATAGAAACTGTTAAAAATAAACTTTTAAAACTATTTCAGTAAATTAAACGCGCTCATAACAATAAGAATTTTTGGTTTTTCTTTGACTTCACTGTTGGATTTTTTTGCCCTTCTTCGGACATCAGTAGTATTGTGGTAATTTGTGGTTGTTCTTCAGCAAACTTCTGCGGTAATCCATCTCATTGCAAGGACTGCTTAATTAACTAAACAGAAATGACAGTGCATCATTACTGGGAGACGTGGAGGCTGGTCAGCCTAAAAGATTGAAGAAAGTTTCTCCAAGTCTTAAAAACCATCAAACGCTGCGATGAAACGGGCTTTCATGCTCCAGGGAAGGAAGGCCGAAGTTATTTCTACTGCAGAGGAGAAGTTCATTAGCCTCAGAAATGGCCAATTAACGACACCTCAGATTAAAGCCCACATTCACAGTTCAAGGAGCCGACAAAACATCTACTGCTCGGAGGAGGAGACTGTCTGAGTCTGACTTTAATGGTCAAATTACTTGCGAAAAATCCCCTACAGAGAGAATCCAAGAAGAAGAAGGAGACCTGTTTAGGCCAAGAAACACAAAAAATGGACATTAGAGCAGTGGTAACCCGGACTTCACTTGCAACCACTGTATCTGAGAAGATTAAGGGAGGAAATGTACATGTGTGGTAATATTGTTAAGCACGCAGGACCTGTTGCTAATTCATGTAGAAGTCAAGAAAAAACTTAACCAACGAGAACTTTCTGCAGCAACATGTGATCTGAGCTTGGTAGAGCCATCACTTGTTTGCAAGAGGACACTGACCCAAAACACACGTCTTGGCTCTGTGAGGGCTATTTGACCAAGAAGGAGTGCTGCATCAGATGACCTGGATCCCAAACCCAGCTGAGGCGGTTTGAGATGAGTGCCCCTTCATTTACAAATATGGGAATTTACATGGATCTAAGCAGAGAAAGCACTGAGTAACTTGCGCTTCTTGTCGATGATCAGTCACTATTGCTCTGTATGTAGGATTTCTTATTTTCTTGCACACTAATTAAGTTTGAAAAACAAATATTTTATAGGGTTAATATGTTAGAATTAATTCTCAACAAAGAAGACACCACCCACTGGGGCATGACAGAAAAAGTTTGGGAACCACTGCACTGACCTGTTCTCCATGCAAAGGGCGTCCACGTCGATGATGCGCGCCTCGTGGTTCCCCAAAATGTGGTTGAGCTCCAGGTTGAGCCGGTCGGCCTTCTCCATGAACACCGTGCGCTCCGACTTCACGTCCTGCAGCTCGTCTGTCAGGGCCTTAATGTTGTGCTCCATCTCCTCCATCTGGAAGAAATAAAAGAGAGGAGCCCCGGTCAAAAATGTCAGCCGCCGAAAGGATCGAGCGGCGCAGATATTTTAAAGCCTTGTTCGTTAAAGTGGACTTTGCTGAGAGTGCAAACGCTGTTTTGAGCTATCAGCAACTCTGGAGCTCCCCACTGTGAAACCTCGTCTACTGTTTTCAACAGAGCGGCTCCGGCTATTATAGCAGATGAAGTGCCTTGAGAAAACCACAACAGTGGGTTTAAAAAGGGGAGAATGTATGTTTTATTGGTATAATAAACAACAGCTAGAGAGAAGATTATAATCCTCATAAATTCTATTACGCGTGCTTCAAAAGCTCCAGTTTCAAGTAGGTTGTTTTCAATAATACATGTAACATAACAGTTATTTTTACCCAAAGGGAAGTAAGCTGAAAAAGTACTGTAAGTGACAGTGACAGTAGGTTAAAGACGACCTAACAGAGTTCTACTAACTAAAAAGCAACCAGTCAATCTTTCCTCCACATTTGAAGAACTGTAAAAAGTAGGAACATTAACAGCAACTGATTACACAAAGAAATAAACGACAACAGTCACCATATGCCTTGTCTGTAGCACAGATCTACTGCTGATTACTGGTTTCTGCAAACAGCTACGTTTTGTACCCTCCCCGCTTTTTCTTACTCCTGCTCTAAGCCCATTCGAACAGATCCTTTGTGCAGCTTTGTGGCATTAGTTCCTGTGTCACAGCAGCTCAGTTTAGTCCTGCGGGTAAAATATTAACAAAGTTCACCCTTGTAAATACTCCATCAGACAATAAAACTACCCACAAATGAAAGACTAACTGCTACTAGCTGGTTTGTAATCAGTGATTTAAGGGAAGAAATGCACCAACCTGTAGACCCGCTCTCTCCAGCTGGCAAACCAGGTCCTCACGTTCATGGGCGGGGAAGTGACGGACCCCGACCTCTTCGTCCCCCAACCTCTGTCGAGTAATGGTCATCCGCAAGAGCTGCGGAAGAGACAAGCTGAAGTCGCTGCTCCTCTTAAATACATGCATTGCACTAAGTGGTATAGTACGGTATTTAAAACGTGTACAAGTCTGTGTGTGCTCCTGCTGTACCTTATTGTCTCCCTGGGCCTCTGTAAGCCTCTGAGTGAGCTCCTTCACCTCCTCAGCAAGCTGTTTCGCTCGTTCCCTCGAGTTCCTCAACAGCTGAGCCAGGTTCACCTGAGGAGAAGGTGGAGGAGATGAGTGGAAGCTAAACAGATTGTGGGAGGCCACTTGATCTCTCACAGAGAAGGTGCAAATCTACTAATAAATCTCATTCAATCAGAATGGCATGTCTTTCTTCTTCAACACATGTTGAAGTGTCTCAAATGTATGTCAGTATTATCATTTCCACAACCACTACACCACTTCCTGGTTGTCCAGGACATCTCCAATGAAGGCTCCATCAGGCTATGTGCTTCACAACCACCAGCGTCTCGACTCCAGATTGTCCTGTCCCTGTCCAGGACCTTCATCTGCTACGTGATGTCGGCTCTCATCGCAGTCTAACCGTCAAAATATTTTCACAATCTCATGTCTTCTCTGTAAATTTGTTATTATTTTTACTTCCAAATGATCTCTCCTTATTTTTAAATGCTATTCTGCAGAACAGCTGACCAGTTATGGTTGTCACAGTGTCCTGGAAAGAACACAAATCAACAGGACTCCTTCAAGACACTCCCACCCGACCTCAAAGTAAACACCAACTTACTTGATTGCGTTTTTCTGGTGGCAAAGAGGGGTCGCCATCCTAAAACATGAAAGAAAGACATTAGTTTATACTTTAACTAGCAAATCTTAACTTAGGAACATACTTCATCTCCATATTAACAAAAACAACAACAAAAAAACATCTTGAAGGTTTGAACTACTCACGATGAGTTCCCTGTACTTCTTCTTGAGGCCCTGGTGGCGCTCTCGTAGCTGGTTGGCCATCAGCTTGTACTGGTCTCTCTCCTGCTGACACGTATCCAGCTCCTTAGACAGGATGAGCAGGGCCTCTTTCTTACTCTCCAGCTTGCGTTTACACATCAGGAACTAGAGCAAACAATGCGCACGAGATTCATTATATGTGCTAACTGCAGGTCACAAAGCTCTATGGATTAATTCCAGTATACACACCCATATGCCACAACATTAAAACCACCAACCGGTTAAGTGAATAATGATCTTCTTATGACGTAATGTTTTTCTGGGAAACCTGGATCCTGGCATTAATGTGGATGTTACTTTTCTATGAACCACCACTTAAAGATTGCTGCAGACCCTCGTGGCAACAGCAAGGGGGTGTTCAACGCGTCTTGGTGCCATGTGTTTGTTTATCTAAGCAACAAACATGCACCATCCATATGATAGAAAAGAAAACTTGATTCATCAGACCAGGACACCATCTTTCCGTTACTCCTTGATCCAGTTTTGATGCCCAGCTCACTGTAGGTCAGGGGTCAACATGGACCAGAACCAGAATTCACTTCTTCAGCAGTTTGTGCTATGCTAGCCTTGGCTCCTCACATGCATCAATGAGCCGTGGGCCATCAACACCCTGCCGCGCTTCACCGCTTTTCCTTTCTTGGGCCACTTTTGATCACTGCAGACTGGGGACATCCTACAAGTGCTGCAGTTTTGCAGTCATATGCTCTGACTCAGTCATCTAGATGTCACAATTAAGCCTTTTCAAAGTAGCTGAAGTCTTTCCACTTTTTTCCCCCTCACCCAATGACAAGTACCATAATAACCACCTGATCACTGTTACCAGCTATTATGACCCATCAGTCATAACATTATAGCTGATTGGTGTAAAGCATCTACATCTTTTTAATATCTACTGTATTGTTCTTGAGGATTAAGGTTTGCACACAGGTTGTATTCACAGATTTAATCGGTCAAATAATTTGACCGCTGTGTGCTGGCGGGAAACACACACTGGAGCAAACTGTTTAACATGTAGATAAAGGCATAGTGGAAACCCTGACACCTGCCACACCAGCTCATAACCAAATCCAAAGGCAGCTCCTATCAGGGAGATGAATGTGCTGCACTGCTGTCGTGTACTTAAAGGGGAATTACCGGTTTTTACAACCTGGACCTTATTTCTGGCATAAAACACGATTGTTTACTCACCCATATAACTTTGGTGTCATTTGGAGTAGTTCGGAAGATATTTAGATCCAGCGCTGCGTATATCCATATATTGGGAGTGACTGGGGCACCGAAATGCAGCCTCTAAAAAACGCTTTATCTGTCGTGAAACTCGTTCATTTCACCAATATTTTGTTATGATACGCTATTGCTATTCCCCGTTGAGTCCGGAGTTACCTGTTGTCTACTCTCAGACCTGCAGCGGAAAGAATATTCAGCCATGTTGCAAAAAACTAGCAGTAGCAAATTACAGGTAAACAAGGCGACTGTCGCGGGTAAGCGTGGCGCTCAGAGATGACATCATCCAGGTCAGAGGTTAGCAGGTCAATCTACAGACCCCGAATGATGATATCAGGTAACTCCGGACTCAACGGGGAATAGCACTAGCATATCATAACAAAATATTCGTAAAATGAACAAGTTTCGCGGCAGATAATGCGTTATTTAGAGGCTGCGTTTCGGTGCCCCAGTCACTCCCACTATATGCTCTGCTGGAGCTATATCTTCTGAACGACTCAAAATGACACCAAACTTATATGGGTGAGAAAACCATCGTATTTTATGGCAGAAATAAGTCCGGGATGTAAAAAACTAAAATTCCCCTTTAACGTTTTAAACTGTGACCTGTAGCTCTCCCACTCCCTCATTAACATTTCCAATATCTTTTAATATCACAACACATTTATCGAATAGATATCTGCATTCCTTAAAGGCTGTTTAATAATACTAACATCACGTTATCAAAACGTCTATTCTGTTGACTTAATTTATTCTAATGATGTGAATGCAGGCCCACAGGTGGGTTATATCTTTGCATAGTGCAACCAATAAAAGGTAAATATGCCCGAGAGAATAGGTGGCTAACCCCAAACAATGAGGATACTAGCTTATGAAAAAATAAATAATAGTGAAGTACAGTTTAAGTGACATTAAACAGCTTCCCGGTGTGTTAAGCTAAGAGAGCGATGCTGCTTCCATATGGACCGGCGCATCTGTAAAATACATCCGTCTCTGCAGCGGTGTCCTCGCGGTCTTCGCCTCTCGCTTACCTCGCCGACGAGCCCCTGCCAGTCACTCTCACTCCTCTTGGAAGACTGCATTATTCGAGAAATGTCACAAAAAAAAAAATGTCTGAATACGCTCAGCCACGGTGGCCCCGTCTCTCCTCTCCTGCTTGTTTATCCTACGTCACGTTTTTCTCTTGCCTCTGCTGTCAAGTCGAGCGGAAGAAGAATACGTTAAAATAAAACGACTTCCGGTGCAACTTTTGAAAAAATATCTTTGTCGAAGATCCTCAAGTTTTCACAACAGGAGGCTTTTTTTATATATATAACGTTTGCATGTGGACCTCTGAAACAGTCACATTGTTATGAAATAAGCACTGAAACGCCACTGAAATTAGCAATAAAATAAAACGGAAATAGTTTCCTTCACAATAAAAGCACCGAGTCCCTTCATAAAACATTGTGAATTGAGCCAGACAGATTTAAATGAAGTGCACATTTATCACAAATATGATCTGATTACGTTTACTTTAGTTCATATAGCTTTAACATTTATACATTCGACAGTTTGCATAGACATTTTTGCACATACACTGATCAGCCACAACATTATAACCACTGACTGCTGAGAAACTTTTCGACCTGGCATTCATGTGGGTGTACCACCCACGTAGATCAGACCAGCCACCCCACCCCATAGCAATGACACTTTTTGATGGCAGCAGTCATCCCCAGCAGGGTGCAGTCTGACACAGGCACACACAAAAACGGTTAAGGAACAACTCAAAAAACATGAAGAACAGCACAAGGTGTTGACCTGGCCTCCAAATTCACTAGATTCCAAAGTGATCAAGTATCTGTGGGATGATCCACAGAGGACCCTCCCCTCAACCCATAAGACCTAATGGCCCCCACTAACAACATCCTGTTTCCAGACACCAGGACACCCTCAGAAGGCCCATGTCCATTCTCTGATGAGTTACAACTGTTTTAGAGGCACAAGGGAGACCTACACAATATTAGGAAGGTGGTCATAATGTTATGCCTGATCAATATATATGTGACGGTTAAAATCTCTAAAAAAATTAAAAAAAAACTGACTGAAGAATACCGTTTGACAACCAAGATGATATCTGCCAAACTCATATGCAACCATTGACACAAATTAGTTAAATCATCTTTAACAAGTACAAACAAAAATAATTTTCTTCATCAGTTTGCATCTTAGAAATTAATAGCATTTTAACAAACACATTTCATTTACAATTTTACGACATGCTATGGCAGTTAATGGATCAAGTCCAAAGACATAGTGGAGAATAACTCAAGAAACTAAAATAACAATACTGATAAAAGACATGTCCCAGCATTATTTGTGAGTTAACTCATAACATAGGATTTTATTAGACCTTTAGTGAGAGTGCAGTATGGTGTTTGTTATTACACTTTGTAATGAATAATTTAAGAATAAACAAGCAAATACATCAGATAAATGTAGCAAAATAAAAGAAAAATAATAATTCATTTTAAATAATTCTCAAAAGTATTAAATCTGACAGATATAAGTGAAAAGAAAATAGTTATCAATGGCTGAACTCTTTGCTTTGGTATTAAACATGTTTAAATAGAGCTAAGTCCTCTCCAGTGTAAAAACATCCGCGCTACTACTTTTTACATCAGAAGTGATTGCATGTGTGTGTGGTTTCCCCTCTGATTGCTTATAAGCAACTATAGAATCAGCTTCACTTAAAGTCACTGGGTTGAGACTCTTGGACTGGGACATCCAGTTGCTCCTCAGTGTTTGTGGACAGCATCATAAACATGGTGCTGATGTCTTCTCTTCGAAACATTCTCTTCAAGGGCACCTCTGAATTCCAGTTTCGAGTCTTGGCGAACTTGTAAACACATCCAAAGAGATCAGGAAATAAAGCCATTACATCAACTTGGGCAGCATCCTCAGCACTGTAAACAAGAAGGGAAATGTTATTACAGAGTAGTAAGCTCACACATCTCTGCTTTGCACAGCAACGTAGAACGGGTTTCCTGCTTGTGATTTGCTGTTTGGTCTTTACTGAAGGTTTTACTTTCAGGTCAGCAACTATGAGCACTACTCTTGGTACTCTTAGTAATGCCATTCATCTTGGTATATGAGATACTAATAAGAGGTGTTTTGAAAAAGGTTGTAGGGCATTGAAGGCCTAGGTGGAAAATGCAAGCCCCGCCACTGCTTATACCTATGCATAATGACTAGGGGATATTCCAAAGAAAGCTTTTCCAGAACTGACCTGACTTTTAGGACTTAAAATTTTGTCTGTTTTTTTCTGTACTATGTAATACGTCAGCATGACTCTTTAAATAAAGAAATGGCATAATTTTGGTTATGTATAATTTAACTTACTAGTGCACGTGGAGGTTGCGTATGAAGCGCAGTAACCCCAATGTGTTTTCAGAGTAAGGTTTTTTTTTGCCATCCATCTTCTGAACCAGCTCTTGAGGAAACTGAAAAAAAAAACATAAAAAAAAAACAAAAACATAAAACACAGTTTCCAAAAACCCCTGAAATTTAATTTGGAAAAATTGAAGTTAAATCTGTTATGACATAGTCACCTTTTCTTTCCACTGTGTAAAGGATCCATTCCCAGCACATTTTTCCAGAGAGGTAACGAGTTCCTGATCAGCCTTTCGGCAGTTTGCCACCTCATCCCTGTTACCTATCTTTTTCAAGTATTCAACTTGCCTGAAAGAAGATGTTTGAATTATGCTTTATGAAATGTACAATAGAAAAATAGTCTTGGGAAATTTCCCAGTTTGGTATTAATGAAGCATCTATCTATCTATCTATCTATCTATCTATCTATCTATCTATCTATCTATCTATCTAATGTTATTTTTGTATAGGAGCAAGGAATCATTGTTTGTTCTGTCAACTGACTCATTCCAGCATGTGTTTAACAGGCACTGCATGGGTACCTATTGACTATTTTTCCAAATGCCAAAGCAGTATGCATGAGTGAAAGTCAAGAACAAGAGTGTAACGAAAGCTGTGAATAATAGTGTGCCTGGTTGGTCCTGGATGACATTATATCAGAGTCAAAGTGAAACCAGAACTTCAGATTGTGTTCCAGCAGTATAAAAACCAATCTGTAAGTAGGTCAGCGTTTCTTACTTACTTGTCATCACTCCAGAAGAAAGGATGACTGAGGCATTCTTCCACCTTTGGTCTTTTCTTTGGATTTATATTGATCATACACTCGATGAGGTCTTTTGCCACCACATCTTTAACATGATCCAGAGAGTACTTCCCCTTATCAATGTTGTACTCACAGTCACAGGATCTGTCACCGAATGGATGGTGTCCTCCAGAGAGGATGTAATAAATCAGCATTCCTGCCACCTTAAAAATAAACACATGATCTTATCAGTATAGGTATTTTGTCACCAAATCCATCGTTTCTGGTGATGCAGAAAACAAACCTGTACATCAGTGCTTGACTTGTATGGTATGTTGGCTTCATCTTGTAAAGTCTCACTGGCCATCCAGCATTTTGTTCCTGCACTGGCGGTACGCAAAGTAGTTTGGCCTTTGAGTAATCGTCTGCTTATGCCAAAATCAGCTAATCTGGCCCTCCCGTTAACATCTGCAAGACAATTATGCAGAGAAAAAACATGAAACAATAATGGTTATGGTCAATACAGAATAAAATCCTGATGCTTTTGGAGAATTTAAGTTGTAAATTCTTACCAATCAAAACATTCTGCGGCTTAAGATCTCTGTGGAGAATTTGTGGATTTTGATAGTGAAGCACTCTCAAACTGTCAAGAACCTGGTGGATCAGTTTCTTTATCATCAGCACATGATCCACATTATTATTTTTGATATATTCTTCCAAGGTGTATTCACAGAGTTGAAGTCCAAGATATCCAAAGTTCTC
>JASGAT010342909.1:0-13528 GCA_030220025.1 Chelon auratus | reverse complement strand
AAAAAAAACAGCAATTCCCCTTTAAGTACATCCCACAATTTATATCATATCCCATGTGAGGATGCACTCACAACAAGCAGCGCTGTTTGTGGTTCTGAAACAGCAGTAGTGGTCGCAAATGATGCAGGTGTTTGTTTGCAGCTCTCGACACGCATTTCAGTGCATTAAGTGTAGACATGCTTACACTAAAAGCTGTATAATTGTGTTCCAGTCATTCAGGACACTTATATATCAGGTCTGAAGCAGGGGCTGGAAGTCTTATCCTGTCGGTCACGGTAAGAAGCTTATTGAGAAAATCGTTTTTCAGGGCCTTTAAGAGAGAGTAAGACCCACAGCACTTAGACGACGACACTTAAAATGTTTTCCTGGAAGTGCCCATTTATATCCTAATGGAGATTATTTAACTGTGTGGTGAGTTATACTTGTTCTCTTACTGTGTTTGAGGCTTTATGACTCTTTTCCCAGAGGAAACAAGTCTCCTAAATAAACAACATTTTAATGACTTAATGAATTGTTTCTCTTTTAGCAGATATAGTTGATATAGCATACCTCCTGCTGTGCCCTCACACAATACAATGAACTCTTGCTATGAAAGCTTCTCATGGTTTTTCCCCTTTGAAACAACTGAAGCAGTTGTGCATTGTTGTTGCAGTTACATTTTTCCTTTAGAGTTGAATCAGAGCATTTGAAATCCAAATTGGATTCTCCCTAAAAAAAAATAAATAAATAAAAAGTTGTATTTGTTTTGCCTTTGGCGCAAGAACAACCTCAACTGCGAGCTAAATAGTAGTTTGCCAGCTGCTATTTACGTTAAAATTGTGTAGTACTTCCTCTTTAGCCCCATAGAGGACAGTCCATTGTAGTGTCGAGACACTTCTCTGCTTCTCTCTCCATGTGGATCCTCTGTGGCCCTGCTGTGTCGTGTTCTTTCCTGTGAGCTGCTAATAACCTGTGTCTGACCTGTGCTATGCAGCAACACAACTACCCACCATGCCCCTCTCTCCACGCTCCCCTAATTCGTAAATAATAAAGGCCCATCTTCTGTGCAGTCACTGTACCATCAAGAACCTCAGTTTTTATGAGAGGTGGAAGAAACACATTTTAACTTTGATCGCACCACACTGAATAAAACAGTTTAGAGTTGATAAATTAAATCTCATTCTAGCATTTTATTCATTTCAAGGGTATTTTAACGCCTTAGTCATTCCCCCCCTTAATTCCTTTATTCAGTTTAATTGAATTTGATCGTTTCTAATTGAAGCCTAACCTGCATTGTGACTTCCACCCCTCATAACTCCCAGTGAACCCTTAATTGCTGCATGCTCCAAGCAGACTAAACAAGTCGTTAGCACCCCAAGTACCTTTGTAGTGTCTTTGTACGTGAGCTCAGTCTCAACGTGGTTCTATTTTGTGGAAGTGAATGTCTCGGTGGGCTCCACTCTAGTGTTTTTGTTTTTTTTTGTTTTTTTTTACCCTCCCCTCGTTCTGTTTTGTCTCCTCAATCATACTCCTCTTCCCCCTTTTGTCGTTTTAAGCCATGATGTGCTGGACTGATCTGGATGTTTGGGGTCCTCAGGTCTTCTGGGATGTGCCTGAGTCGAGATAATATGAAAAGATAGCATTGCCAGATGGCCATTAGATGGCCCCCTTACTGTACAAGTCTTGTTCACAGACAGTGATTAAAGCTTGGATTGATGGTGCAGTGAAAACCTGTTGACCCTGATGCCAGCAGTGCCCTTTATAGATTTAGAAGGATTATTCAATCCTTTCGTCTGTGCAGTTACATTATTTTAAGAAATGTGTTGTCGTTTGAAAAATGAATTTTATAGTTGTTGTCCATCTGTTATTATTATTAAAGCACGAGTCATTGAAAATGATCCTTGCTGTATAATAAAACATAACACATTATGTCCTTTAAAACACACTGAAGAGTTAGCCTCACCTTATGAATTATACAGATACTTGTCACATCATGCTGGTGGATATAATAGTTCAGCATATTGGGTAATGTACTTCACTTCCCTGAGTAGAGTTACACAGGATGATTGATGCCACTCTTATAAACTGTATGTCGGGGTTAATATCAGGGCTACAGCTAGTTAGCTAGCTAACATCCAACAAAGTATTAAAGGTCCTCTATGTAGGATTTAGTGTCATCTAGAGGTGAAGTTGTAGATTACAGGCGGTAGGTTGATTATCTGATATCATGGAATGATATCATGGATGAACAAACGCTCCATGACGTAACCGTAAGTTTCCTGAAAAACTATTTTGAAGCTCAGTGTGTTGGCTGCGGCCGTCGCCATCTTGACAGTGTTTGACTCCGCATAACTCCTTGCTAATTGAAAAATGGTCAAAGAGGTTGAGATGGGTATAAAACTTAAACAACCCACCCACCAATGGATATATTAGTAAATCAGACCAAAACTGTTTGGGTACCAAGCTGTAAACATGTCGATTTCTGCTGTAAACTTGGGTATTTTAACTTGGAGCTCTATGGAGATTGGCTTGTCTCAAGTGGCCATTTGAGGAACTGCAATTCCTGACTCCTGCATTTGCTTCAAGTTTTTCTTAATGCCATCAGGTCATGGTAACGGTAAGGGATGAGTAACTGTGGAAATTACAGTTATGTCACTGATTGGTGTAGAACCTGCAATGACTACCGCTTAGCAAAATGCAAAATATCCTCTCTAGAGCTAGTGTCTTATTTGTCCTTTCTGTGTTCTGCTCGCTACTGGGTTACAGAAAGGAACAGAAAAAATCATTCTGAATGTCAGGCTACAGTCAGAAGCTACTTGGCTAGCTAACTACCAGCCTGCAATGTGTTAAAGGTCCTGTGTGTAGGATTTGGTGCCATCTAGTGGTGAGGTTGTAGAGTGCATGTATTTTCCATCACTGAAAACAGATCTATTTAAATTACAGACCTTTAAAACAACTATTTTTATTGTTCCCATGTCAAAGAATATCGCCACATTTATTTCCACGCATTTATTTTTCTTACAGAGTCAGGCTAGCTGTTTACTGCTACTTCCAACATGCTAGGCTAATCTAACCAGAATTTACCAGACTCGTTGTATGAGAGTGGTATTGACCTTCTGACCTGATTCTACCCAAAAAAGTGAATACATGTATTTTCCCAAACACAGAATAGGCCATTTAACGCGAGATTCTTAGTGATCAGCGTCATCGTTAGTGTAAAGAGTGCCTTCAGATATCCAATTTTCATGGATGAGCTGAATTAGACAACAGCTCGTTAGATTCAGTCTCTGTTGTCATTTCTTTCCACACAATTCTGACATCAAACCAAAGACAAGCCAAATGTGGTGACGTGCGGGTGAATGTGAGCAAGTGTGACCCCATTCTTTAAATGGTTTAAACTCTCCCTCTGTAAATGCCACTCCTGATTTCCTCCTGTTTCTCCCCCCTTTTTCTTGCGTCCCCACAGCCATCAAAGGCTTCTCGCCCCAGCACAAGATCACTAGCTTCGAGGAGGCGAAGGGTCTGGACCGCATCAACGAGAGGATGCCGCCGCGGCGAGACGCCTTGCCGTCCGACGCCAGCCTCAACTCCCTCAACAAGGCCCTGTCCTCGGAGACCAACGGCACGGACGCCAAGGGGAGCACCAGCAGCGGCAGCAACATCCAGTGAAGGCCAGCAGCGAGCGCCACCTCGGCCGACGGGGCTGCCTCGGCCCCCAGCCTCATCACGGCCCGCCACCGCAGAAAGGGAGAGGGTGAAGGAGTGGAAGAGAGGGGGAGTGTTTGAGTGTGCAGTGGGGAGGCATGTATGGCTCACACTGGGGGGACATCTCACTTGCTAGTCTTTGGATATGCCTTCAAAATATTAGTTCATAGTCTCATCTGCTAAGTTATTGCCAGGTCACATTTCTGAACGGTCCGGCCTTTAATGCGCCCGACTCCGCGCCACACCACAGTATGTCAGAGACAAAGAGAGGGATAGCGAACTTAAAGGTGATTGATTTTCTTTATTGTTTCTCGGAAAGACCCTTGCTCATTTACACCGAAACAACAAGTCGTGTAACTTCTTACTAACTATTGTACGTTTACAAAAATACAGCACTAAAAAGGACAGAACATGAGATCATGTTTTTAACATATAAGGGTGTACAAACTAAATAAGGACTATTTATTGATAACTTTTTTTTTTTTTTTTTGCTACTCTTATAAAATAGCTCTGAAATTAATTAGGCAGTCTTAAAAAGAATGTTGCAATGTTGTCGAAATGCCAAATAATGGAACGTTATATGGTTTTGTACATATTATGCTTACCTCAGGTTCTTTTGGTGTGTGCTTTGACCTGATTTTTCTGTATAATGGCTAAATAACTCGGTGATGAATACCTATTTTCTTGAGTTTCATAACTGGAATTTACACTTAACCTATCTATCATTTGCAAATATGTTTATTTTTTGTCTCTTTTGGAAGGGCGGGGCGGGGGGAGGGGGGTAGATTTATTGTGGCTTGCTGGAACTGAGTGTTAATTTTCCTCTTTTTAAGTATTGCGAACAAAGTAAAAAAAAAATAAAAAATAAAAATAGAGAACCTATATTGTGTAAAAAAAAATAGAAAAAAAGAAGAATACAATAAAGTGTCTGCCTATGCATGTTTTATAAAAATCAAACAAAAGGAAACAGTAAATCTGAATACCTTGGCTGTGGAGGCCTGTTTTGAAATATATTGCGCTTTAGTGAACATATACTGGAAACGTATACCTGCATACTTTCAATTAACACCATGATGCTCTATGCCTTCTTTTGTAATTGAAGCATTTCATTATCTAAGACGGATGAGGAATCATATTTTTAACCTGCGCTTGTAAGTGCACACAGTCCAATTAAGCATGTTTGACAATTCTTGTGAGGTGTGTGGTTACATGTGGAACTCCAAAAATGCATGATTAGCTGTTTGTGTCATATAACAGGTGAATCGGTTTTGTTTTGTAAATGTGCCACAGAAAGTGTAATTTGATTATGATTATATTATTATTTGGAACTCTGCTTTGTATATCAGTTACAGGTTTGATACTGCTCAATACTTTAAGATGAAACGGAGAAAAAAATAAAATAAAATAACTTAGATCTTTTTTAAGAACTGCTTAAGTGCCCAAGTAATTCACTACACGACATGAAGCCTTGCTTTTGTAATTTAACTTCGAAACTGTTGGCAGATGAGGCATGCACTTGCAACTATGAAAAGTATTTTATATAACTGTTCAATAAAAATGTGCATGAATTTCAACTTGAAATGAACCCCCGTCTCCCGTGTTTGTGTGCGCGACTCCAGCAAATTGATTAGTGCTTTCCACCGAGCTTACAGGAAACGCGCTCGGCGCCGTGATTCACCACTTGCAAGGAAACCCAAGGTGTCAACAATCGAGGGAAAATATTTTCCACCTGAGAGGTCGAGAGGGCAAAAATACCTAAAATTTAAAAACTCCACGTCGTCTTAACAGTCTCAAACACATGACTCCAAATGTATCCTGGAGGTCAGTTCCTAGTCAGTGTTTTGCTTCGCAACGTTCCTCTCGGTAGAAGAATTTGGTGTTGACTTCCCCGGTGTGTGGATGGGAAATTGCTCCCTGGCAGTTCCTCAACAAAGGTGTTTCCTCTTTATCAACTTTTGTAACTTCTTTGATTAAGCTCAGAAAACAAAGCCAAGATTGCACAAACATACCTGTGTGCAGGAGAAACACCTACAGCTTTCTGTAATATAAAATTTTATATATGTGGATTAAAATGCATATGAATACCAATCAAGCCACGGGAGCATGATCAATAACCTGTTATTACATCTTATTCAAGTACATTTATAGATCTTATTTTTACTATNCCCCCCCCCAAAAAAAAATAAAAAAAATAAAAACATCTACAAGTAGTTAGAAATGAATCTTTATTTTTTAACTAAAAAGCCAACATTTTCTTGTGAAGTGACTTTCTTACTTTTTTTTGTGTCTTGTTTGACTGAAATCAGACACAATGCTGGAATGAAAGGAAGTAAACTCCGACATCCTGTTTTTTTGGGAGGGCCAAAAAAACAGGATTTACAGCTTCAGAGGGCTAACGTGAGGACCAGGGTGTGTTTGCTGTCAGACGGACAGTGAAGAATGAGAGTTAAAAGCCATAAAACTAATTCTTGCAGCCCTTGGTTAATAAGTTTATCTTAAGAAAATGTGTTTCTTTGCCCAAAAAAAATACCCCACTCAACGGAGTTTATTCAGTAGTAGAACTGAGACTGAGCCTCCGTACTTTCTGAAGGCATTGTTACATAAACAGTGGAGAATAGTCAGACGTCATGGCTGGTATTTGAGCAGCTCCCTTGGGCTGATAAGTCTTTGTCATCTGTTCCAGTCAATATTTAGCAAAACAAGCTGCTGTTCGGTGATCGCATCTTTCTCAGTTTGCGTGAAACCGATGTAAGTGTGTGTTTGTGAAGTGATGTGCAACTTTTCCTAAATATTTACCCCACACTTCATTACTCAATAAGACATAACCTAATTCATCTGATCACAAATCAAACAGCTGCACACCATCTCCAGCAAGTCTCCTACTATCAGGTCAAGTGGTGTCAGTGTTATCAGGGAAACAAAAACAAGCGATGGGAGTTGCCTTTGCTTTTAAAAAGACATTATTTAAAACTCAGATTATTGTCCCATCCACCAACTGGCTGGCTTGTCTCTACATCCACCCACTTTAAAAGGGAAGCCAGTGTACTTCCTCCCCTTCTTTATCTAAAGGAAGCGGCAAAATAAGCATCAGCAGCGGAGCGCCCAGGCTCGGACACCTTTTTCACTCTGCCCGCTCAGTACGAGTCGTCTGTGGGAGAAGTCAGAGGGGTCCACGGCCGCAGAATCACCATGAAGTCCGCCAGGGTCCTCGTCCTCTTCCTCCTGCTAGCATCTGTCCATGTCCTCCGAGCAGGTAGGGTGATGCTTCAGGCTGCAACTTCTTTGCTTTATCAGTGCAAGTGGGATTTCTTTAATTGATTTATTTGCTAAATCTAAAAATAAATATTTTATATCTTATCAGACAATTTAAGGGTTTTCTATTCATTTGATTGCTTTCATTGTTGTGAGAAATGCCATCCATCTCCTTCCATATGTGCAGCTGATGATGTTACATGTTTTCCCATGTGTTTTTCTCCGTGCCATTTAGTTTAGTTTTGGTATGTGCAAAGATAAAGATCACAGAGTTGTTCAAGAGATACTCACACTTTGAACCTCAGAGGTATCAGCTCAGAGAGTGTATTTCCGTTCCTCCAGATAAGCTCTATGAGTGCGTTTGGAGTTTGACTGCAGACATGCATTGAGCAAGTAGGATTTTAATATCAACAACAAATCAAAGATTGTGGATGAGTATCTCCTGGTTGAGGGGAAGGGAAAGAACCCGGCTCTTGAGTTGTTTGTTGTTCCTTGAGCCGAGCCAAAGGAACTTATAACTGTTGCGCGCTGGGCAGATAGGTGATCTGACAGCAGATAGCCTGTGGGAACCGAGCTGCCCCCTCTCTCACAGAGGCAACAGATTATCGTCTTGAGACCAAAACGTCCCAACTGGCAACAAATTTGCCTCCAGCATACTGAGGTAAACGTCTGGAGGAAACACCCTCGCCCAGGCTCCTCTTCTTTTTAAACCCTATGTGGCGTACAAAGTTCTGCAGAAACTGACGAATCTTTTTCTTGATTTATTGGACTTAATTTTAGATTTGCCTCAAAGAAAGCACAAGTTTAAAAATTTAAACATGAGTCTTAAAATTATTGTACCATTTAAGACTTGACTTGGACACAAATTACAAAACAACGTGTTTGGGATTGTCACTTGTGGCTTGACATGGACTAGTTGATTTTCACCAGATTTGACTAAAATCTTAAACTTGTCGTAAAGGACCACGTGCTCAAAACAGTAAATGACTAAAAAGGAAATTTAGATGAGACTTGGATTTGCCAGGAAGCCTTCTGACAACCCTGCAAGAGCTGCTTGTGGTCCACATAGATCGGCACTGCGGCGACCAATCAAGAGTGAAATAAGTTTAATGAAATGACAGGAAGCCTGTCGCAGGTCAGGGGATCAACAATTGTGTGGCCGAGGCAGGATGCAGCTTCACACGGCTGCGGCACTTCGAGCGGAGGATATCCACCTTGACGTGTTACAACCTCCACCTCTGTCTTGACTATTTGTCTGACACTTGGGGCGAGGTCTTTGTCTCAGACGGGGTGCTTTTAAAGCCAAGCCAAACAGGAATTATGCAAATACACGGCCGAAAATAGACAAGCTGTCCGAGGAAATGTTGTATATAGACAAACTGATGCTTGTGCTTTGTGCGTCGTTACCTTTAAATATTGCACTGTGACCTCAGACGGTGAAGATGTGGAGCCAGGACATAGTCCGTTAAGCAGGGACGTTTCTAGCTTCGTGGGGGCCCTAAGCAATATTCTGTTTGGGGGCCCCTAGTTTGTCAAACTACAATGAAGAGATTCCTAACCTTAGATGGATTCAAGGAGTTTATTGTCATGACACTCGTGTTGGTATATTAGGTGGAACGAAATTAGTTATCCTGGTCCCGGTGTAAGCCAAAGCAGAAACAGCAAGAGTATAAAAATAGAATAAAATGAGCTAATTAAGTATAAAAAATAGGCAAGTAAGTAATATAAATATAGAAAGTAACAATTGTGCACTACTGGAGTCTGTGCAAAACAACTGCATTCAGTGCAAAATGTATCTGTGGGTGGTTGTTGGGGCCTGTACTGAAGGCATGAGCATCTTAAATTGAGCCGCTCAGGCAGTTGAACTTGCCTGTTTTGCACAGACTCCAGTAGTGCACAATTGTCACTTTCTATATTTATATTACTTACTTGCCTATTTTTTATACTTAGTTATCTCATTTTATTCTATTTTTATACTCTTATTGTTTCTGCTTTGGCTTACACCAGGACCAGGGTAGCTAATTTCGTTCCACCTCATATACCAACATGTGTGTAATGACAATAAACTCCTTGAATCCATCTAAAGGTTAGAAATCTCTTCATCGTAGTTTGACAAACTAGGGGCCCCCAAACAGCATATTGCTTAGGGCCCCCATGAAGCCCTAACAGCCCTCTTTATTACTCCAACTGTTAGCTGGTTAGCATAGCGTGAAAACTGAACAGCACAAAAGAACAGTGGCTTCCCAGAGTTTCCACTGGTTGCCTGGCGACTGCGTTAAAACGTCAAATTTTGGTTTCATTTTCTGACCAATTGAGCTCTTTCGAGATATGCTTTGTAGTTGCTAGCATCAGGTTTTGTTAGCTTCAGACAGAGCAGTTTTCCTCTGTCTGTCTTTAGAAACATTCCTATTAAAGGCGCCCTCAAGACTTGTGACTCCTTTGGTATTTATTCGTATTGAGTTTTCCTTCTAATTTCGTAATATATGTTTGAGGAAAATGTTGATGTTCCCGAAAGACTCTTACATTCATTACGCATTTGCTTCTCCTACATTACCCAGCCAGTTGTAAGCTGTTGGCTTGGAGAAACCATCAAATATACCAGATTAGCTAATGACCATCGAATGTAGGAGATGCAAAGGCGTACTGAAAGTACGAGGATGCTGAGAACGTCAACATTTTTCTCTGACATTATAAAATTACAAAGAAAAATCTCTATGACTAAATTGCAATATATTAACTTACAAATCCATCTCCACATTTTGATAACAATTCAAACATGTAACAACTCATGACTTAACCATTTGAAGGAAACTTCCTCATTGTTGTAACATAAAGCTCACAAGTGTTAATTGAGGGCCAGAAAGCAAAATGTCCAACTATTTCTAAAAAAAAAAAAGAAAAGAAAAGAAAACAGCTAGATGGTGACATTCATTTTTCTTTCCTTCCTTGTTACCACTTTGATACAACAGAAATATGAGCTGAGTTCAGTTCGGATTCTACTTGTATTTTCAATGTATCTGTATTTCTGTATATCAACATTAGAGACACAAGCAACAGAGAAACCAGCAACAACAGTGTCACCAGCGACAACAACGACAAAAGCGCCATCAGCGCCATCAGTGCCACCAGCGCCACCAGCGCCACCAACGACAACAGCGCCAACGACAACAGCAACAACAACGACAAAAGCGACGCCAAAACCAAATACAGTCCAAGCAACACCAGCAGCCAACGAATCTGAAACTGCCAGTGAGTGCGCACACAAATTAGCTTTTATTTTACAAATTAGCTTTTATTTTACTGTTGTATTGCATTCAGTAATCTGGTTCCAATATGTAAAGAACTTACACTGGAATATTCAAAGCAGACTAGTTGACTGAAAACCAATACGTCCAGTAATGTTTATTGCTCATGGTCATGGGTTTATTTAGTCTGCGTGCTCCAGTAGATATAGATGTTCAGTTTCCTTCCCCATTGTTTTGTAGCCACGTCTGGGATTTCAAACATAACTGTGAAGAGTACAGTATCAGGATCTGCAGAAGGCCAGAAAGTACCAATCTCAACTAACTCATCTTCACCTGGTAAGGAAAGTTACATTTCGTATGAATTTATTTTCCAGAATTGGTCTGTTGAAGCTGCACGGCTGCATGTCAGGATTTAAAGTGGATTTACGTACGCATGCTGTGGTAAAAACGTTATGTAAATGAGCATTTAAAAGCTCCAACATCCATTACTTATGTCTGAATTCACTGAACAAGTTAGTGACTGAAATAACCAAAAAGCAACATAGTTATATTTGATATTAGTTGTATTTCTTCTTAAATTTAGATTCGAAAAACGACTCTTCGACACAACAAACTACTATCTCTCCTAACCAAGGAAACCACACTGAGAACGAGAAAAATGGAACCCGAGGTACGACAGTACGCCATCCATAGCGAGCAGTACTTGAATTGATTCAGTTTGTGAGAGCAAGGCGTAAACAGGCTGAATGCAATCTCTTTGAAATGAAAGCTGCATTTAAATCTAAACTGGTTTTAATTTTGTTAGGACATGACGACACCAAAATTACCGGAAGAACAAGTATGTATAAAAAAACTACCCCCACTTTAATTATACCCTCAAAATTATGTGAAATGGTTAAAAGAAAATCTAATTAAGTCCCATTATTCTCTACTCTCCACAGGTGTGACTGTTAATGCCACTGGTACCAGATGTTTTGTATTTATATGCAGTTTATGTCCTATGTTCATGTTTATAATGGTGCATTCACCTGTAACTCAAACAACTTCACACAGCCACAACAAATGACAATACATTTTGAAGTACAACAAAATCGATTTATCTATTTGAAACTTTTTATGGAATTAACTGACTAATTCGTTTCCATATGATATTATCACATCACACCATTCCTCTTCCAGGGACTCAGACTGGAGGACAGACTGGAGGTGCTGGTAAGTAACAGCATATAGTGCGATTGTACTTTAGATAATCATCCTGCACTTTTTAACTATACTGTTCACAAGAGGCAGGAAACTAATCAAAATGCATTCTGTTGAAAGGTCCTTCGAAGGACAGTCATGAGAAAACGCCGCCCAAATCAGGTAATGCACTCAACTGTACTCTGTTGATAATACTTATGTGCTGATGCTTAACTGCTTAGTTTAAAGCTGCAGTGTAGAATATTTATCTCCCCCTTCTGGCAGTGAGAGGAATTACACAAACAATGTTGTCGTGTGCACACTCGCTCCGGAAAGTTGCTGACTCATGTTTAGAAACTGCTTTAAAACTTTGGCAGAAGTTTCTACCATTCAAATAATCCATTGTTCAGGTAACACAACTGCAATAGCCACATGTCCTACTGCAAATATTTTACAAATATCAACCTATCCAAGAGCAGTATAATGACAAACATCCTTTCACTTCATTCATTGCTTTTTAAAACTATGAAAATATGCTTAAATAATAATTCATGTTTGTCTTTGTCACAAAGTTTCTTTGAGTTTTTGCTTAGTTGCCTATTTTGTCCTAAGTTTTAGTGTACTTGCTGTAGCTTACTCTGTCTACGTTGCTACGTTTGCTGTTCACTAGATTTTAAACTCCTGTATGTTTTGAATATAGAGCAATTACGTGGCATTAAATAGCTTAATACAAATGGTTTGTGAAGGCCCTGAATGCAACATAATTCATTCATATGTAAGAGTTCTGCTCAGCTTTAACATGCTAATTTGCGAGTTAGTGCTAAATATAGTCTTCTGGGAATATACACCAGATAAAAAGTCAGATTTTTTATCAGAATCAAACTTTATCAACTAGGTGTAAACAGAAACCTTAAATGTGCACTGCAATCCATCCACTTTCTAAGCTACTTCAGTTTGGTGACACTGATGACCGTGTCCTTCTATTTGACTCTCAGACAAAAGGCTGTGGTGGATTCTGTTGCCTGTCTTCCTAGTGGGAGCTGCTGCTGCCATTGTCCTTCACTTCAAATGCAAGAAGGTCCATGATCACACAGGTATAAGCATGTGTATCTTACACTTGAACGCTGGAGCGGTTTAAGGCGCAATTATCATCACAGATCATTTGAAAATATACACATTTCATCTCCAGAACTTGCTCTGTAAATATTAAATGTCTTGTCTTCTCTTCAACAGAAACCATTGACACTGGAACTGAGAAGTAAGTTTGATACTTAAATGGAGGTATTGTATTTTAAAGGCATGCGATGAAGCAAATCGTTCATCCCTTTGTCCCTTTAACCCTCCACAGTGCATCTTTCCAGAACAGGCCCGAAAGCACCAAAGATGGCGTCATGCTCCTCGGGGTGAAGTCGTCAGGCGGAGAAGAAAATGGTGAGCTCTGTTTCCTGCGGCAGTTCCTTCTGTTTGTGCATTCCTCCATCACTTGTTAAGGCTGTTTCTCCAGACTCAAATTCGCAATTATTCCAGGGAAGTCACAGGCTTTTAATATCTCATTGTGCCGTTCGGGCATTTGGGGCTTTGCTGAGCAACAGAAGGTGTTTCCTGTGATTTCGCGCCCCCGCCCTCAAACAAGCAGCAGGGCTTGAAAGATAGGGACTTCCTAACATAAACACAGATTATTTTGGACAGGGGCTATTGTGCAGCCAGTAAATGTCAGTGTGGCCCAGACGTTAGTGCCGTGTGTGCGCTGGTGGCGTTAATGCATCCGCGCATCCAAGGCTGCGCATGTGTCGAACATCATTTTTACACACACTCAGAAAAAAAAATAAAAAATTAAATGAAAAATGTGGGTACTGAATGTCCAGCCTTCCTTCCTGGAGGGCTACGTAGGGAAATTGAATCATACCTTAGGAATTTTGCTGTGGAAAAAAATGTTTACAGACTGTTGGTTTTTCTTGGATTGCAGCTGTAAAATATCCTATACATGCCCCATACCATGAAGATAAAACCTTAAAAACGAATGCTACCCAGGCTCAACAGATCTTCTTGAAACTGATTTTTTTGGGGTTGGTCAAAGGTCTTTTTATCACGCAGATTTGTGTCGTTTCCTTAATTCCTGCTGTTGTTATGTGTGTGTTTCAGCTGCTGCGAGATAAAGGACAAAGAAG
>JASGAT010342900.1:16437-28588 GCA_030220025.1 Chelon auratus | reverse complement strand
ACCGTGAGCTTCTTTTGTTGCAGTGGCGTGCTTTACTTTTAGTGCTTTTCTTTGCTGTGTTGGGAGTTTTAAATGTTTATTTTGTTGCACTGATTTTGCCATAGGATACCTAATATTAGCCATAAAAAAACACCATCACTAAAAAAGTTGATGTCAAAAGTTCCTGAAACATTCAACAGTTCAGTTTCTAATCTATAATTTCACAGTCTACATTTTTGTTTGCTTACCCATACACAAAGATGTGAATGATTTAATTTTTTTTGTGTGTGTGTGTGTGTGGACCAGACTAGAATAAAGTGTGATTACATAGAATCGAAGAGTTGTTTTCCTCTCAGAGGCGAATGCAACGGTGCCTTTTACTGCAGACGATCATATTCAATCGTGAAGCCTTAAAAAAAAAAAAAAAAAAAGACAAAGAAACAAATAATATCCTTAAATCACATTAGGATTCGCACCGGATGCGGCCATCTGGGACTTGATCGATATTGTTTTCTACATATTGCCTTACAGCAATACCAGCAAGTACATTTTTTGTTTCACACAAACATAAGGAAGTCAACCGAGAGAATCAATTGCAAACAATCAGACCCTTTAGCAGAACCAATAATGGACCACGATCCAATAAAATCCAAAACAACTTCAAGCTCCACAGACTTCTTGGCCCCTGCAGTTTGTTGGCTCAATGTTATCTGACAGGGGACTGGATAAAACCTAAATAAACTGCGCGCAGAGGCTAGTTCTAATATACGTCTAACACCTGGACTGTGAAATTTTTCAGCCGGGGAGAGCGGACACTGACTAAGATTAGGGACACCTCGACTTAATTAGTCTGATTAAATGAACGGGACTAAAAATGGGAGCATGTATTATACATAGCGGGATTATAATCAAGGTGATGGGTGGCTCCTTCACGTCGAAATATCTGTGCCGCGCGGGAGGAAGCTTCGCAAAAATTTTGCAAATCTTAAAGGAAAGGACGAACGCAGGCCTCTGTTAAATCTTGCGCACATTTCATGTGAAAAGAATCTGTGTGTAAACTTTCTTGGCAAGGCTACAAAAAAACACCCACATGTCGCAGGGAGGAATATCCTGTGCTGTTTATTTCTTGCCAAGTGGAACGGGTCTCAGTGGAGTGACGACGCTGGAACAAAAGCTACTTCTAATTACAGCAGGTACACATATATAGTATATATACATATATAGTACATATATATTCCTATTTGTCCCAGAGTACGTAAAGCTGCTAGAACAGCTGGCTTTTCTGAAAGTAGGCTATGGCACAAAGATGACACTGACCCGAGACGCATAAATGACAACAATGAACAATGAGTGAAGATTCTGTAGGAAAGCATTAAGCAGTCGGTACGGAAGCAAGAATTCAGGGAGCCTACATCAGGTAAAAACAATTTTGAATCCCTGTTTGTGTTTTTGTCTGCGATTCAAACACCCGATGTGCATCCACAGTTAAGAACCCATCTCCTCTAAATTGATAGTAATTGTCAGTTCAAGACGTCCGTAGCTCTGCAGATGAAGACGGGGGCCGTAATCAGGACTGTCAAGTTCTGCTCGCTGCTGAATTCAGCCATCAAAACGTTCATTCCGGTGCTGCAGGCAGCTGTGCAGAGTTAAACGGATTTACTTTAATTTGGATCTTTAAGTTTAACAAACACAAACAGGCAGGAACTGCAGCATTGGGCGGCATGTCGATGTTTAAGCTGCGCAGGGAATTAAGAAGCGAAAGGCTCACATGACAAAGGGTTGTACTCTCCCTTCTAATGACCCCTGCAGAAAACCTTTAACGAGAGAATAAAGCAAACCACAAGCATGTCTGGACAGAAGATTTCCACAGCAAACAAGGACAAACAAAGTAAAGCGAGCCATAAATATTCTCTACTGGAGAGCCCTCTCAGCCCTGACATTATGTTTGTCCTTAATTTTCTGGGTAAAACTACCTTTTGGCCGTCCAATAATCAGAGAGGGGCCACTGGCATATTCGGTTTGGCTGAAGTGCAGGGCACTAAAAGGGTTCTGATTAAAACCTCCACTTCAGGAAATGAAAAGCATTCTCAGTTGCTCTGAACAAAAATAATAATAATAATTGCATCCTGGCATTTTTAGTTTTAGTCAAAAAAGAAAAACAAAATATCCCTTCATGCGATGTGTGGTTGAGATCTTCTGAAATATATGAATATTACACTAAAAATATATGCAGTGCCAACACATTGCAGTGAAGTTGTGGCAGTAAGAAGTGTTTAGGCAGTGTTAACCAAAGGTGTCAATCCTTCGCCAGAACACCTTATCTGAACCAAAGGCCGTGTTGTGTCTTATTGAAGAAAAGACCTTTGAGAAACGTCTAGACCTGACATTCATGTGGATGTTACTAATGCGCAGTTTATACTTTTGCATCAATTTGACGTAGCTACATGGACCATACACAGCCCCTAACACCATGGGCCGATGTGCACCTCCCCAGAAATGTAACTGCACGTTGGTAGTAGCGCGTTTCCGCTTTAGTATTTCTGGCTGCGTCTCCAGCTCTGCAGTTGGTTATTCTGGATCAGTAAAGATGAAACACATCGAGGAAAGGTTAACTGAGGAGGTTCAGAGATACGACTTGTCTTCAAATTTTGGCGAAAGTTTCAGTCGCCATTGTTGAAAGTGAAGCAGGAAGTAGAAACAAAAATGAACCTGACTGACAAAAAAGACACAGCGCCAACTAGAGTTTGGGTGTTGTTACAGAGCGAGCCAGACTGACAAGCGCACGAGTATAAATGACTCGCACCAGCGTAGGCTACGTGTGTAGGTCATGGCATCTAGTCCAGCAGAGGTATAAACCACGCTTTAGACATCTTAAGACCTTTAGACCCACCTTGACCAGACCCCCACCCCATATCAATGACTCTCCTTGATGGCAGCAGCCATCCCCAGCAGGATGCAGCCTGACACAGACACACATACAAAAATGGTTTAGGAACAACTCAAAAAACATGAAGAACAGCACAAGGTGTTGACCTGGCCTCTAAATTAACTAGATCCCAAACTGATCAAGTATCTGTGGAATGATCCACAGAGACCCCACCCCTCAACCCACAGGACCCAAAGACCATAACAACATCATGTTGCCAGACACCACAGGACACCTTCAGAAGGCCCATGTCCATTCTCTGATGAGTCACAACTGTTCTGGATGCACAAGGGAGAGCTACACAATATTAGAATAATAATGTTGTGGCTGGTTGGTGTATATGCACTATACCTGTCATAAAAGTAACAGAAGCATTTTATTCAGCAATGCTTTCAAATATTATGCCAACTTGTAAGATAAATTATACAATATTGGACCGGATAACAGGATGTTACAGAATTCAAATGCGATAAAATAATTTGATTTGTTGATGAAATACATTTTCTTTGCCATGAAGCTCAACAACATTTCAATAGCTTCTGCCTCTGAAGCTTTTGAATTGCAAATTCAATTTTCATTTTATTTCATTGTTCCGTATCAAAGGTGTGCGTAAGTGAGAATAAAATCTTTTACTACATTTTTAATCTAGAAACAGATAATACTGTAATTGGTTGCAATGATTTTTATTTCATCAGTCGCTGTGGTGAAATTATTGAGATTTTTTTACCCTCACAAACACATTTTATTGCTGTTACTAATATTCGGGAATTATAAATTTGATTAATATGAACTCAGCTGGAACAGTTACCATACTGTCTACATGATCAACGGATCATGAAACAGCAAATGGAAACCAAATGATGCAAAAACCCATTTTGGTGTCAGTGTCTCTTGCTGTGCTCACCCCAATGTGAAACGGTCCAGTGAAGTAATCCAAATTGGCCTGGATGAAGCCAATGTTTTTCAGGCCGAGCTCAGCACCACGACTCTGAGCCCTCACCAAGGACTCTTCTTTGTTCTCGATGAGGATGACCTTAAATAAAGACAGAAAACGCCCACGTGGAGCTGAGTCTGATTGATAATCTTTCAAATTACCTGGAATGAGCGGTGACAAAATGTAAATGGAGGAAAAGATATCAATAAAATGAAACTGACAAAAACAAAAGATTATAAGAACCCTCATTTAAAGGGGAACTACTGTTTTTTTACAACCTGGACCTTATTTCTGGCATAAAATACGATCCTTTACTCACCCATATAACGTTTGTGTAATTTGTATTCCTTTGGGAGATCTGCGTATATCCATATAGTGGGAACGACTGGAGCACCGAAACGCAGCCTCTACAGGGGGTCTGTAGGTCAATCTACAGATCCCGGATGATGATAATAGGCAACTCCGGACTCAACAGGGAATAGCACTAGCGTACGATAACAATATATTGGTGAAATGAACGAGTTTCGCGGCAGATAATGTGTTATTTAGAGGCTGCATTTCGGTGCCCCAGTCACTCCCATTATATGGATATATGTAAAATAGCAGTAGTTCCCCTTTAAGATACTAAAAACATAAAGCTAAAACATGATTGGATCTTCAGATCTCGCATCATTTTACTAAAGAGTAAAGGAGTATAAGGGGCGAACAATTCTTGAATATCATCGCTTTATCATTTAACGCAGCGGGGTCTGAGGACCGCACACACAGACACACACATCTCTTCACACACAAATGCAGTACCTGGCAATCTGGAAGCGTGTGAGCCAGAACAATCCCAACATGGCCCTGGGAGAGAGAGAGAGAGAGTGCACAATGAAATGACAACGAAAAGGCACAACAGCAAAAATTGCGCACATCAAATAGGGCATCAACGGAGTTATGATTAGCGTTGGCCTTTCCAGCCAAGTGTTGACCTTTTAGCAACGAGGGCCACTGCTCTGAGCATTTATTTTCATGAGCGCAATCATCAGTCTGCATGTGTGCACCGGCCGAAAGTAATATAAAGAGGAAAAAAGGAAAAAGAGAGAGAGAGAGAACATGGGGACTGGTTCCTTTCAGCTGGTCGCTAATGGAGCAGGAGTCTAATGCAGCTGTGGGGTAATGATAGATATACATGCACAGACAGACTGATGGATGACGTTAAGTACCGTTCCACTGCAGAAATCCACAACCGTGTAACCTGGCCTGGCTAGATCTGTAACCATGGCAACCAAGTTATTCAGCTGTTGCATCTTCCGGACGGCACGGACATTTGACATTTTCCCTGAAAAAAAAAGAAAAGACAAGTTCAATGGCAGTTGAGCATAAAGTGTAAAGCAACAAGTTGATTTTTTTTGTTGTTTTGTTGTTTGTTTGTTGTTTTTTTGTTACAGCCAATTCATCTAATAACCAATATAAATGATAAAAAAAGAAGAATCTCTGCCAGAGAAGAAATCTATCAAACATAAATGGAATTTCTTTAGTATTGTAAAAGGCTATGTTGTAGTTTGTGTGGTTCCAGTCAATAGCAGCGCACACAATAAATTCTACTTCAACAACAAACAGGCATCTGAAAAATCACAGGGCACATTTTTGTATTACTCTCCCTTCCCTCTCCCATCAGTGAGCAAACAGACTGCTCAGATTATGATTTACAACCCAGCCATTTCAGGTAATGGTTGCAGCACATAGATGAAAAGACCTCAACTCTCTTATCAGCGTGTTTCAAGCCAATTGCCATGTAAGGAGAGCGAGCAATCTCTCCACAACATAAAAAGTGGGCCTTCAAGCCAAAATCAAGCGTCTCTTTGATTGTGGCAAAACTTTTTGCTGCTGTGTAAGCATTATGTATCGCGTTAACTCACACTGCGGTACACACATTACACTCCCCTGCATCTTCTAGCGGCGTCACGTTGGCAGTGAGCCATGGGCAGGCTGTGCGGAAGCCATATCTGGACAATAAACCTGAGTGTTTCATTAAGCCGTGAGTCACACCCTCATATTAAGACATCAGAAAAATATTATTCCCGTGCTTTTCAGCTGACACTGGTACACAACAACGGGAGAGGGAGGATGGCAAGGAAAATTTTCATTCTGACAACAACTTTCACGAAGGCAACGAGGCCAGCCTCTCACACTGACTGCTGATCCCAGGTGTAGAGGGAGTGCAATAAAGAGAGGGATGGTTTTAAACATTGACAAACAGAAGTAGGGTATTGACAAGATTTTTTTTTTTTTGCACACTTAAATGAGCAATTCAATCACATCTGTTTATCCATGAGTACATAGAGGACTTGGTATAGAGGCATTTTAGATTTAAACTGCAAATTACGACGCAGCAAGGCAGAAAAACAGAGTACGATTTAGGTTGTGACTTCAGGCTCATTTAGAGTACTGCGAGACAGTGTGGACACCTGGCTCGCTTTGTAAAAACGTCACCCAAACGCTAGTCGGCGCTGTGTCTTTTTTGCCAGTCGGGTTAATTGTTGTTTCTACTTCCTGCTTCACTTTCAAAAATGGCGACTGAAACGTTCTCAAAAAATTCATCGAAGACAAGTCATACAAGTGTTTGCATCTCTGAACCTAAACTTTCCTCGATGTGTTCCACCTTTATTGATCCAAAACAATCAATTCGAAAATTGCAGAGATGGAGAAGCAGCCGGAAATACTAAAGCGTAAATACGCGAATTCCAAGTGGACTAATCACAGCTCTTGCAATCTGTGTTGCTGCGGCACTGAATTTAATATTCACTCTCTATTTTTGCTCTGCTTTGGTCACACCAACCCCTAAAGGAAATCCTGGTGTCTTCATCTGCCAAAACCCCCACTATGCTCACCGTATGTCATTTGGTGGATTTGGTAGAGTACACACAACACTATGAGAACCAAAAAAACGTGAAATTTCTGCCTGAACTGAAACAGCGAGCGAGCTGAGAACTGCAAAATGTGGGAATATCTGGGGGTTTATCTCTGATAAAATGGCCAGTTTCCCATGCAAGCAATCATGTGGTTAATTGTTAAAATAATAATATTCATTACCGCTGCTTTAAAGGCCAAGTATTTTCCAAAAACGTTTACAATGAAAGGCCCAAATCTAATGGTCCGGCTAATACCCTTAGTCCCAGATGTACACTGTGCACATTTATGAGTTGTTGATACAGTTGTAGTCGTGTGGGTAAATCCTGCAACTGTGTGTGGAGCCACAAAAGGTCTAAAAGAGTGTAAGGGAATTACAAAGGTTTGCACACCAGCAGACCAAGACAAAACATTTTTTCCTATCTCTTTGTCTTAAAAATGCTCAGCATTGGTAGGAAATGTGAAAAATCAATATGTTAATTATAGACACAGGTGGTTATAGATTTAACTTTTATCATTATCACAATAACAGAGATAATCAATCCAAAAGAAAGAGAATTTCCAATTTCCCAGTAAACTTATTTTACAGTTTTATTTATTCCTCTCTTTCTGCCTTAATGCAGTGACAGTGAGGGTGGATAAACCGAGTGGCCTTTTGAATATTTACAACTTAATTAACACGTCTTCACCAGCTGTCACTTAAAAATAATGCTAAGAGTATTAGTAGCAAAAAAAAAGGTATCAATTTTTACTGTATGAAACATTGGGATATGTGGGTTAAGCCATGTTTTTTTTTTTTTGTTTGGGGTTGAATTTGTTTCATTTACCTTTCAATTTGATCTGCTGTATGCAGTATAGTTAGTTCATAACGCATTGGCCTAACTAATATCTGATATTTGTTGTTAATTAAACGGTGTGACCACCCCAAGGACGCGCTGAGACGTGCGACATCCGATTTCTGACCACATTTGGAGGTGGTCAGGGTCGCATCGGAGTGGAGTTTTGTCTCAATCATTCAGAAAATAACACGCCGCAATTATAAATGACCTCCAGAAAGGAAAAAAGCACTGTGATGTTTATTCATTAGTAATAAGAGTCCTTTAAAATAATGTGTCCTTGTAGCTGTTAAGCAGCCAAATAAAAAATAAATCAAACAAGAATTAACAAATAAAAAGTATTCAATATGAGCAAAAGAGTGTGATTCTGCCATTTAATGATGTACCTGCATGAGGTTAATTACTGATGCAATCCTGCTGATGTATAAGGAGCCGTGTGGAGTTAAGTTACGCATTTCCTCAATCACGGTGCCTATGAAAAAATTTTTGTGTTTTGTGCAGGTCTAACTAACGTCAGCATGCGTGTCCAAGTCCTGATGCACACACAAAAAACAGCGCTGTTCTTGGTCCTGGAGCAGAGATCCATTGGAGATATCAGCTGTTATAATATTCTACTGCACTTCAAATGATGTTAATGTTTGTTTGCATACAGAGCGCAAAACTGAGATCGGATATGGCAAGCTGGCTGGAGACGCATGTGGAGACGCATGCTAATGAACACTTAAAGCTGGTCACTTGCGATCGGAATACCCAGGACGGAAGTTCATTCAAGACCTAAGAGGCAGTGCAGAGCTGGTGCCTATTCTTAAAACAGTTCTCCATGTTTTGACAGCTGGGGAAATAGAGAACACCATGAACACTAGCTCTTTGCACTGTAGCTTCAAGAAGGATACTTCCGTTTGAGCGGATTATGCAGAAGCAGAAGTGGCTCTGTGGTGGATTTCTAGTCAAAAAGCAAATCGGTTCATAGCAGATTCACAAATTGAATCAACTGTGGCACAACACGCTGCTGCTAACACCCTCCTGCTTGTTTTGGTACTTGACATCATTACCACATGTCACGTGGCCAAGATATTTCGCATTAAAAACGTGTCATTGTGGTAAAAACAAACACAGATGTGCAACATCACGTGAAAAACTATGTAATAGCATTACAGTCTGGACTAAAATGACAAATGATTTGACATTCCAATAGTTATATTGGTCTTAGACAGGACACTCGTAAGACATGAACAATTGGGATGATACACAGATACACTGGAGGATAAAAAGTCTCTGGTACTGGATTAGAGTGCTGCTCAGGCTCAAAGGGGAAAACAAGAAGATGGTTTCTTTTTTTTCCAGCAGCTCATTGTGATCATCTGCAGATAGCTATGGCACCACCATTAAAGTACTGTGTCTTTGATTGAAGAATGGTCTCCTGATTCAGTGAAGAAAATCGTTACATGACAACATGATGCTAGGGTTGCCAGTTCAATAAGATAAATCACAAAGAATACAAACACTGTGTCTCAATGAAGCTTGATAGACTAAAAGTACAACAATTTAGATATAGAAAGACTTTATCCGAGCTCTAACACACAAAAGAAAAGCAAATCGAACGCTATGCAATTCGCACAGAGAGCAGCAGGAAAGAGGCCTATTTGCACTCCACTTTATTCTGATGTATTCTAACTACATAAAACACCTACAGCAATCACAGGGATGACAGAACCTGCCCGTGGCTGTCAGCTAGCCCAGTCCATGTACCACCAGCAAGGAGAGCTGCTGACAGGCGGACATTAACTCAGCTCTGCTTCTGTCATTACGTACCCGGAGTTTCAGAAATTAATCAAGTAATGTATATTTTTCACATCCCACCTGGAATGTCTAAATATGCAAATAGACATGTATAAATGTTCACTTATGGGGGAGAAAACTAAGACAGCGTCAAGTCAATCTAAGCCAGTCGAGCCAAGATAAAGAAAATCAAAGACTATATTTAAAAAAAAAAAAAAAAAAAACTACTTTCATCCTGAGAACTTGATATCACAGCGTTTGTACCAGACAAACAAAGAGCACACTGGCAGAGAAAATGTTTGACGAAGCTCTGTTGAACAATCGAAATCCCATTTTCTTAAAGTAAGCTAAACCAAAAAAATCCATCGACATCCGAGATTATTCCAATCCCAATTTTAGAATCAATTGTCATTATCTTGTTAGAGGTGCAGCTTTCTGCCTAGATAAGGACAAGTGCTACATAGAAACAATAATCTTTGGACTTTGTCTCTTTGTAGTGGAGAAGATATTTATTTATCAAGCCACAATTCAAGTCTTCTGTTAAAAATGTAATCATCTCTTTGTCCCATTACGTTTCCCAGACCTCTCAGTATATTCTGCCGACAGTGTTAATTTGGCTGGATGGGGCTCAGGTGTCTTCCTCTGAAAGACTTTTGTGTTTAACCTCCTTGCACAGGCTGATGTGAGCTGAAAGCAGAATGCATTGACGGTGGAGTTCATGAACAGGTGCACGGGCGCCATCCCAACCTGGTAACGACTGGCGCAAAGCCAGAAATGACAGAACCTGTAAGAATCTTGGTATCGGGGAAACAAGTTTTCTGTTTTTGCAGCAGGCTGACTCTGCTGTGACACCTCCCAAAGCTCAGTTAGAAGAAAACACGCTGTGGCAGCGTCATCATGGGGGAAACCAAGGATCCATTATCCCAAGTGTCCTCTGCTGCTGAAAGGTGCCTACTGGTGCCGCTGCTGGCGTCGAGCCATGATCTCTTTCTTTTTTCCCTGATGCTGCAGAACTGCCCACAGCCTTATCAAGCAGGTCCATCACAGAGATTAGAATGTAAACATATTGCGGTGGCACGGGGGGGAGATCCAACACCTACCCTTTCTCAGAAGATATGCTGGTTGAAAAAGCAAATCTTAGAATGGATGGTTGGAGTGCTTGGAGATTTTAGTCAAGATTATTTAAGTTATGACTTCAATTTGTGTTTGGATGCTACTGCACATTTGAAAGAAGTGCTGTAGGGTGCTGTAGTGTAGGCAATTTGTAGTGAGGCTAAAAAGTTTCCCTGTGTTCACTCCAGAACGGGTCCAAATACCTGCAGGAGTTATGTGCTGGCTCATGTGTTGTGTTTCGCTGCCACAGAGGAAATTAATTCCTCACAAGTGGAAAGCGTCTCCAGACGTGTTCACCGCAAAAATGTCCCAGACGGAGTCATCCACAATGCGGGCGCACAATGTCACGTTAAAAGATGGCAAGCCAGAAATGACGGTCCTGAAAAGCACTTACGCTCCAGAGAATCTTTTTATGTGGTTCTAAAACGTAATGCTTTTTGCATATGGCTAAAAAGCACAAAAAGGATTTATGTGATACACTGGTAATAAATAATAATAATAACTTAAAGCTACAGTGTGCGATTGTTATATAAATATTAACTTCTGTTACAATGAAGCCCTTGCCTAAAGAGTTCCCACCATGCTGATTAAGCTAATCAGTGCCGGGTATAAATCACTTTGTGTTTCATAGTATACACTACACTTTTAAATCTGCCACCAGTAGTGATGTGCTCTATATCAGCCAACAAATGGATGACTGAGTTGAAATGTGGCGCAACTGAAGCGACGAAGGGGGCTGCAGCATTTAGGAGCATGGTGAAGAGACTAAAGTTACAAATGTAACCAAGGTTCTATGACTTTCATCGTCTCTGGCGGTCAGGAGGAATGAAATAGAACCCACAGGAAACAGCTAAAAAAGATGCTCCAGATAAAAGACAAAGACTTTGTGCAGAAGAAGCATTGTGTTCTAAAAACAGACAAAACAGGACAGGCACAGATTACCATCGCTGTGGCTTTTCCTCATCGGAAAGCACTGAAAGAAGAAAAATTAAATAAGTGAGGTACCGTGGACTGTAGACGTACGTCTTGGTGTGTTTGTGTATTTACTCTGGCTGCTGGAAGGGGAAGACAAAAGTTCTGAGTTGTTTTCATGCAATATACGAGTGCACCAATTACAGCAAAAGAACATGTAGAACAATTATATGTTTTATGATACTATCAATTGGCCGTTTGTGACAGTTGATAATAATCTAAAATATCTAAAACAAGAAATATATCTGACAGTAATTTTAATGAATCAGTGAGGGGAGGGGCCTCTGTGGATCAGGCTTGTTCCAGTGTGTGCCACAGATACTTGATCAGTTTAGGATCTAGTGAATTCGGAGGCCAGGTCAACATCTTGTGCTGTTTTTCATGGTTTTTGAGTTTGTTCCTAAACCGTTTTTGTGTGTACGCCTGTGTCAGGCTGCATCCTGGTGGGGATGGCTGCTGGTCCAAAAGTTTTCCAGCAGAACATTGCATTGTCTCAAGATGTTCAAAGTTATTTACTTCTCCTGTCAGATACTAACAACGCGTTGCATCGCCATCTTGATTTCCACAGCTCTTCTGATCGCATCACGAATGCCTGAATTCTGCTCAAGCAGTCACGAATGTGGCAGTTCAGACAAGATCAGGTTGGCTGCCCCCGTCCTTCTGAGAAACGGTAACAATGTTTTCTTGTCTTGGCAGGAGCTCAGAACAACATGTGTG
>JASGAT010342895.1:0-10668 GCA_030220025.1 Chelon auratus | reverse complement strand
TGTGCACAGAAAACAACTACTTATTTAAAGTCTTCTTCCACGTTGCATGAAACTATTTGGAAATCAGGAGTTTAACATCTGAGCACCACTCCATCTGTGTTGAATTTAATGCTTATCGCAGTGGACGCTGAGGATGGATGAGGAACTGTGGGGTGGATGGTAATTAATCAGCTAATTTTTGGATTTGTGTTTCCCTCCCTCTGGCGTCTGGTGCCAATTTTCTGAGAGGTTTCATCCAAGTTGTGACTGCAGTGTGGATCATCACTCAGTGCACTTATCTGGCCAGTCCTCACCTTTAAAACAGCCCCTACAGTAAATAATGAAATGCTTAAATCATCACACGGTTTAAAGCATTGCTTGTCTGTGGATAGCGAACACATTCCCCTCTTGACCCTCCATGGTTTCTAGCTTCATAGTAAACACAAAGTACCATATTAAGAAAGCACGGCTCTACTTTCTTCAGTATTAGTAGTATCTGTTCTATTTCACGCTGTTCTCCATTTGACCTAATCAACTCTGTCTGGTGTAACACTCTGCAGGTGAGTCATACACTGGCTCCACTGTTTCTTTTTTTAATGCTGTGTTTTTTGGTTTCAAATGAAAATGAGTTGAGGAACAGCTCATATCCTCTAGCTGTCTTTAGTAGGTTGAAGCAATCACTTCTGTTGCCTCCTTGTGGCTCCTTTTTATCGATCGAGTGTCTGTATGATTCCCTGCTCTGCACTTCAAAAATTACCTGTGCTGGAAGATACAGATAAATTAAAGGCCAGGCATTTTAAAGTAATGCAATTGCAAAGTGTAGTGGGGGGGATGCTGCTCGGAATCACCTCTTGTCTTCTCTTTTTTTTTCTGCTCCAGTGAAGTTTTGTAATTAGATTGTCATAGCGCTGCACATAGCACAGACTCTCGCTCTTGGGCATGCAACTGTTTTATATGCAGATGACTCAAATGATTTGTCTCATGATTTCATTGTCAGTGTTTACTTGACTTTGACTGTGTTGGTGTGACAGTGTCGTGCCTCAGAAGGTAAGAAAGGCTCAGGGGAAGCGCAAATCAGAGGAAAAGTAAACAGTGTTTACGTAAGAGTGCTCCTGATGAATAATCATTGCTCTCTGTGTTCTTGGAAGATAATCCAATTAGAGTATCCAATAAAGATTAACTCACTGTATATTAATCAGTTACTAACACAATGCTACTCCACTTCTGGGTTGTCAGTGGAAATGATACCACTCTGCTGTGATCTGATATATGAGCTTAAACTATCATTCGAGGAAGTTTTCTTTCATGCATCCTTCAGATCAAATGTCCTTACTTGTACATTTGTGCTTATATTATTACAGAAGACCATCAAAGACGCACAGCTCTTTTGGGAAATATCAAAAATAGAATTTATGGGCTGTAGATTGTGGGAATGACCTTTCTCAGTGTTTTAACCATCCCTCTGACAAAGCCCAGAGTTCCGATTCCATTCCCACATTTAATTGCCGCTGACCGTACTTGCAGAAAAGTCCCGTGTAAAGTGGTCTGGCTGCTGTACAAGCATGTTTGCTAAAGCTTGGCCAGATCTGCGCTGTGGTCTGGAGGAGTGGGCCAAAACCAACAGATGGGTAGAGCAGAGGAAACGCTGCTGCAGTGTTTGTCCCAAACACCACGCCGAGCGGGTGTCCCTCCTCAGAGACTGACCACTTGGCCCCACGTCCGCTGGGCTGATGCCAGGAGACATGGAAAAAAAGTGGAGGAGAGACTAACTCAGGAGCAAACAATGGGGAAATAAGATGAGAGGGAAATCCAGACCTCAGCTAAAGTCATAACTTTGTGGGTAACCCCTCTAACCACCCATGTCTGGAAAAATACACAGACGTATGCAGTCACAGACCACAGAGACACATATGCAGTCAAACAAGCTGCCGATTTTGCTTAGGAGCATTTTCTCAGTGATGTCATGTTGTAGCCTCTGCGATACTGCTTTCTTATCATGCGTCATTCTTGGTCCACCTTCCACAGCCTGCTGTTAGCTGAAGACTGCAGGTCGATGCTGAGCCAGGGGCACGCTGCCCTATCAGTGTGTGGGTGGAAGTAGTGGAAGGGGAGTGCTTATGCTTAATATGAGCTGCCTCCCTTTTCCCTGTAAACAGGATATAATATCTGCTCTTCATTAATGATGCAAGGCCCAGCCCCATGCAGCAGAATGCATTACAGCTTTAATCAGCAGATATGATTGCTTTGTACTTCGTCTGACTGCACTAGGAGACCTCACGGGGGTTCGGTGGCGGTTTACGACAACTAGCTGTCAACAGAGGAAAAGTGAAATGAAAAGAAATAAAAAGGTTTAATGATATTCAATCTGACAGCATCGACGGATGGGTTTAAAGGGATGCAAACAATACTATATTGTTTTTTTTTCCCTTCTCATAACTTTTTTATTTGAAAGCAAATGTGTAAAATCTCCTTAGTCAGGACTTGTGTATTCCCTGCACTGGAAGGTGTTCTATTAGTTTGGCCCTACAAACCAGGATTCATTCCAAAAACACATGACAAAAACACTCTTAGTTGTCTCTTCAAGAACTCCTGTCCAAATGGCTTCTCATACCACATCCAATCCTTCTTCTTTTTTCATATCCTGCCATCAATTTCCATGCCAAAATAATCACATACATTATTTATTTCTCATCAGCTCCCTGGGAGCAGCCTTATCACTAATTAGAGATAGTTCCTGGAATGTTAACAATCCAACAAGGGACAAGAGTCTTTTCCCTTTTGAGACTCATCTGGTTCCCACTGTTATTCTTGTATGGCGTGGGGACTGGAGGATGACTTTGATGTGGGGGTTTTTTGGTGGCCAAAATATGCCCCAGCTGTCTTTTCAGCATATATTAGACAGTATCTATATAATATGTTCTCTCCAGCATTTGAAGGATTACTGCCCCCCCCGTTATAGGGATTGACATCAGTTTCTAAAGCCCCTTATATGTGTTGTAATGGGTAAAAAAAAACCTCCAGAAAACTGGCCTTTCGGCACCAGCGTGTCTTTATAACACAGCTGTGCCCAGCACCTTATCCTGTGCTTGGTAACTGCAAATCTAGTGGTTGGCTGTCAAATGCTTCCTAGTAACTAAAGTGTTCATTGAAATAAGGAAATCAGCATTTTACAAGGTTTAAGTGGGTCTATTTTGAACTGCAATTTATTCCAATACCTGTAAGGAGTTGTCATTCTGTGACTGTAACACACATCTTTGCTATAATTGGTGTGTGCAGACAAACCACCAAAGATTGCATAAATTGCTCTCACTCTGCCTGTTGATTTAAATTGACTTATGCTTTCATTTTTAAAACAGTTTTCCGCTCTGCTGTGAAAGAAGTTAGACGGGTTCCACGAAACAAACAAACAAAAAAAAAAACGAAACGCCTGTTTGAAAATGCCGTTGCCATGATACTTTCTTGGTCAAATTTAAACACTACTTTTAGGACATGGTTTTCTTCAAACAGAACTTGACTTCTCATCTAACTTCACATTTGTGAAGTCTTTTTATTTCACATGCAACAAAGTAGTCTTGTAAATGTGTGCCGTGAATGTGCCACCTGCTTAATGCGCGGAGACGTTATGCTCGTATCCCATTCAAAGGACTGGTTATGGAGGCCTGTGGGTTCACTTGAGTCCTGAAGTGCAAAAAGAAATGCTGAAACTGTGAACTGAGTCAGGATTTATGTGACCATCCTGGGATCTAAGGCTTTGGTCCAAGGTGACGGATCAAAGCTGTGTGGAGCCTGTGCACCTCATGTCAGTCTTTACACGGATCAGCCTCGCCTTAACCCTTCAGTACCTATTTCCCCTCTTCATATTGTCTTGACACCTTCATCTCCTTTTAAAGCAGTTTTGTGGATACCCATTACTGTCACTTCAAATGATTTATTTATTAAATCTGTGCAGATTTATAATTGTGAGTCAATGTGAGTATAACCATTACTATTGATTCTCATAACCTGTAATGGCGTCTCGTTTTTTTTCTTGTGTTCTGAGTGCACTGCAATTCATAAAATTTGTATCATGCCTGGGGCTATTTATTATACTATAAAACTATTACCAGCCTAGATAGTACATAAAAATCATGAATAGTCCATTTAAGAAGGTGCCATAGTTTAAGTGCAGATGTAAAAAATAAAGTAAAAAAATCTCACTTTTATTTCTAGTGGTATTACAACGTGTGACGCACCTAAAAAGATCTCAAGGATGAATGAGCAAGAAACAAGCCACCACGAAACTCCTGAGTCTCTGTCAGACCAACTTATCATTAGCACACAATGCACAGCGCAGCTTTTTGATCAGAAGAAGACATATACAGTTACCGCTACTGAAGACATCCATTTCAATCCATTTGGCATATTCCAATGAAAAAAAAACTGGGGAAAATGTCACAATTGCAAACTAGAGATGGGATGTATGACTCTTTGAAGGGAGCTGGATCTTTTGAACGGCTCAGTCATTCAAAAGACTCGCTTATTATGATATTTATTTATTTTATCCTGGAAATACTGTGATTTGGATCCAAATCATTCAAACTTAGACATCCCACCAATACATATTTTCTTGGTGGGATATCTGAGTCTATATCTAAAATATATTTTCTACATAGATGCTTTATTTATTGAATCCCGGTCCACTGCTATGCTCACTACCATATCATCTCCGTTACCAACACCCATCTGGAAGAAAAAATGAAACTTCTATGTGCATCTCTGTGAAACGCAGCAAAAAAATAAATAAATACATTAAATAATGACTCCATTTCCATCGTTTGCTTTAAAGAGTCTGTCAATAGATTCGGTTCGTTCGCGGACGTCACATCATCTATTGCAAACGTATTACTACTTGTGACTGTAAACCCTTGTGATGGGATGTCATATATTTTATAAATTCTGATTGTAAGTCTTGGCCTTTTCACCACTGAGAGAATCCCACAAACAGCCATCATCTGTAAGGAGACCGTGTATCATTTGAAGAAAGACGTCTGTTTAGAGGAGGTGGTTGTGTGAGCAGATCTGTTTAATCTGGACATAATGGATGGTTCACAGTGTATAATTTCAATCAGTAAACTGAGGCAGTCTGCTTTCAATCTGCCACTCCATCAGGACTTCTCACCTTCTGTAGATAACAATATTTACCATTACTATACTTCAGTGCTGACAGTGCTCTCTACAATATCTGAGGATAGTCCACGTTACGACGAATGTGGTAATTTGCACACTATTTCTTTGCACATCACTTGCTTTTGCAGTGTTCAAATAAAATAAAAAAAGAAAGAAATAGCGGTCAGTCTACACTTGAATACAAAAAGATTGTCTTCTTTTATATTTTTAAAATCACTCCCCAAGTTAGAAAGTATGTCCTTTCCATCATCTCATTTTAGGATAAAAAATGATCCCTTGTAGCTGTTTGGACTCACTGCACAGATCTTAATCCATTTCATTAAGTTGTGTAGGTCAAGACGCTGATGTAACCTTTCCTGTTGTCTTTTAAACTTTCATGCTGTCAACCTCAGCTTTAATAGCACTCATCGACACGATTTATAAAATGTTAAAATGTAAAATGTTATCTGGCCATAGTTGCAGCCATCATTTTGACGTGTCTTGACCTCACTGCCGTGGTCATGTTTTTGGTGGACATTGCAGATATGAAGTGCGGGGTGAAATTAGCAGTAAGTGCATTAATGACCGCTACTGTACTTACCGAGGAAGAATTAATTTCAGTCATACACTTAGTGACTCTGCGCAGTGATGTCAGTTAGCCCTTCACAGAGGTGGCAGTTTGCCTGGCAACATAAAACCGTGTTTGTTTAAGAGCTCATCAGGGATTATTGGCTGTTATTATGTCAGTGGCAATCATCGGCCCGGGTGTGGAAATTGCCTAAATGGATTTTGCGCATTAGTCACCTGGATGGATTTATGTGATAGATATTTGATAGTTACGGTCAACATCATTTTAACCACTCTTGTAACAGGGCTGCCTGCAAAACTTAAGATAGCAGTTAACCTGGATACCCCTAGCTCATCCGAGGTCTGCTATCTTTCAGCATTGTTGCCTGTTTGCAGCCAGGGCCAGATGATACTGCTCGTTGTCATGAAAGCATCTTATTAGTTGTGACGGATTGGGTGTATCTGTGTATGTGATGGCCGTGTGGCCTGGGGAGGTTATGCGGTGTCTGCTGACTGCCCATGCCTTTCTTTTTTATAGCACCCCTCTCTGACTTTTTGGCAGATGTTTGTTCGTGCTGAATGTGCCTTGACACTCGCTTTCTAGTATAAATCTTCGCATGAAGGCATGTGCGCTCCCTTGCTATCAGGGTGAAAAAAACTAATGGATCAGCTCTATAAACTGAAATCAGATACGACTCATACCTCCCACACGTTACCCAGAACTGGTATGTGGTTCAAACAGCTCTCAGCCACAGATTTATGCCAGATGAGGACGGCTGTAGTTCCAAAAAGGGATTCATTGCAGTGTATTTGCACGTCTCCTCGCACAAACTACCAATCAAACGAGAGGAATCCTGTTCCTAAATAGTGCTCCAGCTGCATTGGTCACTAACAAGAGGCTTTTATGAGTTGGTGTACAGCCAGGTACCTATTGGCCCTCCCTGTAATTCACCTGCAGAGACCCAGCGGGGAGCTGATCGTTCCTTCATGGTGTCAGAGCTTTGACTGACAGGGAGATGAACTGTACCGATGTGGAGGTATAGCCAGAAAAAACAGGCACTGCTCACTTGAAACCATACAGGGCTTTCCTACCCTCCAGGATGTGGCTTTTTCTTCTCATACAGATGGATGAATGTCAGTCATGCAATTTAAATCCCTAATATATATATATATATATATATATTATATATATATATATATATAAATAAAAACCTTTGCAGCCCCCGTTCCTGTGCGCTGTACCACAATCAGAGAAGAACTATCTCTGTCTTTTCTTTGATGCAAAAACAAACACTGTACAGTGCAGTGATTTTTATTTATTTATGTTTACTAGACTCCTCTGTCTTCCTGAATGCTAAATGTAGATAAGCTAATTTCCCTGAGCCGATTATCAGCTTCAGAAACAAGTGGGCAGGCCACAGCGAACGTTCAAACAGAGAATGAATTGAAAGAGCAGCAGAGAGGGAACGAGGGCTGTTTAGTTCCCCTCCTACGAAGCTGGAAATGGATCTCAGCAGTGGCATTTCTCCGCGGCTCAGTCCTGAGATCCCCCCAGCTTTAAGAGACGCCGATGTTTGCCACACTGAATGCCCAGTAATTCATTTGTCCTGTAACTCAATAGGAGCGCAGCAGATATGATGGCTTTTAGAGAATTTCATTGTAAACAGAAGGAAAGACCTCTGTCTGTGGGGATTGGAGCGGTAACCTCAGCTTCTTAGATCAACAGCCAGTTCTTCTTCCGCAGGCTTTATGCTACTGGATAGGTGCTCTGTTTATGTATGTAAAGCATTACACTGTTGCTGCTGAGATAATGCTTTGTATAATTTGTGTATACAGTACAGTTTCAGGTCTGTGGAGTCTGTAACTTAGCTTATTAGATTAGGCATGAAGGAAACATTAGACTTTACACTGACTGTTTTCATGCTCCGTAAACAGGCTTCGGTAATCCTGGGCATGTGCCAACTTTTCTGGCATTTAGCCTGTCTTCGCCTGCTCCTCCTGAACTCTTTGAGTTTTTCTCACGAGGTAAGGTAAGAGCTGTAACATATATTGTCTGGAGGTCACTGTGACCTTCAGCTACTTCTGCAGAGAAAGTATTCAAATCTATGCAGCATGTGAACGGTGAACGTGCTATGCTTGCCTGTTTTCCTGTCACGGCAAGGGTATGCCTGAGAGTGACTTCATCCAGGGGACATTTACATTAGTAAATAGCACAAAACTGACAGGCTCTTCTATAAATGAGCGAGTGCGCTGTCCAATCAAAAGGCGAGATGGCTGCTGGTGAGGAAATGGGACGTGTTAGGGGCATATGAACTGTATATACCGGCTGACAATGATGAATGCCGGTTCCAAAATACAGTATAAGTGATTTTCTCCACTTTATTTATTTATTTATTTATTTATATACGCCATGAAATTGGGTCCATTTTTGACCAGTCTGATTAGGCTACTTTGTGGGAAAGGAGAGGAGAAAGCTGCAGTGAAAGATGCTCGCCAAACAGCCAAATGGATACTTGATGGCTCCCATCAGAGAACCTCAAACGGCCCTGGTAGTAGAAGTCTAAACTGTTACCTGATATACTCCTCTGGAGTTATTGTAGGTACTAATTTGTAATTAATATATGTAATTAATTATTATATGAGATTCATTTGTGTTAAGATGTCCAGGCTCGTGTTCAGACTGAAGGTTGCTCCAGTTTTTCCTTTCACTCTTTCCCTTGTTCTCAGTCAAACAGGAGCAAAAAAAAAAAACCAGCATATATTTTGCATTTCAGAAGTTGTGCAAAACCTGTAAAGTTGCCTCTTTACTTCATAAAAATGTTTTATAGGCCTCGATGTTTTAATGGTGTTTACAAGGTTTGGATTAACGCAGGCATTCTGTCAGAGACACATGACGGCTGAGCCGTAGCAGTCTGGCACTCAACTTTCTCCAAGCCTGTTTTATGTCTTGATAAAACACGGCAATTGTTCTATATATTGCACACTTTGAAAGAGAGAGAGAGAGAGAGTGCAGCCCATTCAGAATAGGAACTAGTGAGGCATCTGCAGTACACTCCAGACATCGCCTTCCACAGTTCATTCTCATTTCCATAGAGGCATGTTATTTGGTTGTTAAGCTGATAGCAAAAAGGTTTTAGTTTCCCTTTGGAATTCCTCGCTGCGTATTGTGTTGTGGTTAATAGGGAGTAATTATTCGTGATTACCTTATTTTCCTTTCTTTGTGTGATGATTATTGTTTAACATTTTTGGCTTTGATTAAATAGAAAACAAACCTTAACTTTGGGATAATGCACGTTGTTTAAAAATTTTCCCATTTTCTGCAAGCTTATAAATGTTAAAAAGTGAAGGCAGCTTTTGTGTCAGTTTAAAATGCACAAGTGAATGAGTGAAGCTTTGTTCTGATAATTGTGGTCGTCATTTCATCCGTGTCTGTGCTGCCTCGTTAATACATGCTCCTGTTTTAATATACTCCTCTGTGAGATCATGGAAGTCACTCACCAACACAGAAAACCCAATGGCTTTATTTGTGCATCCTGCAACCCCTGCTAGATTAACAGAGCTCTCATAATAACGTGCATAAAAAAAGTTTAAATATATGTTTTCCATGTTGTCCACAAATGATTCCAATATCCTTTGAAGTCCTCCAATTTGTGAAAGCAGACCACTGCTGCTTTTAAATCAGGCCAGTAACTACGCATACACAGTATTGTGTGCCGTCTGTGTCTGTTTGACTTTAATGACACCTAAAGGTAGGTATTTTCCAAAGACCACCAATTGGCTTGTGTGTCATACCTCTCAATTTCGATGCCCTACTTACATTTCTTTTTTTTTTTTGGTCTTTTTATTCCTCCCAGTTTTGCAACACTGATTTATTCTAGCCGGGGGCAGTTATAGGGTTTTAGCAAGGTTCTAGTAGTGCATGAAGTCCGTGCCTATATATTTGTAGGATCTAAATTAAATTCATCCGGCCTGGGCCACCCGTTAGCTTTTTTTTTTAAAGTGAAAGTTTAAATGTTGCACTATTAATCATTTTGTCACGGTTGCCGTGTCTGCTTTTGGAACAAAACTGTAGAAGTAACACATGCTGTTTGTAACCTTTCTCACCTGTCTTGATCCCTGTTGTCCTGCTGTGCTGTATTAATGTGTCTGTTTGTGAAGTGCGTCACCAGTGGCCTATTCATTCCGAGAGGAGAGGCTGACATTAGGCCCTGTGTTTATACACATCCAAAACGCTGCCTGTCCGTGCGGCGATGTGTCACGCTTCGCTGAGATGCTGCCGTGGTGTGGAGCGGAGCATATCCATCCCAGGTATGGAGCTCCATACCTGGGATGGATATGTTCCACAGGCCCAGTCCATTAACACATACGCCACTGACCCATAAATCACTGTCCAAGGCCTCCGCAGACGGCCCCAGCCTGTTGGAACACTCTCCGTCCTCCGCTATTCTCATATGAACAACCGCAGATAAATCAGATCATTCTCTCCTACAACTTTCATCTCTCCTCCATTTCTGCTATTTATCTCCTCTCTTCATCTCTTCTGACAGATTTTTATTAGCTTGTGGCACGTGACTTCAGTCAACTACCTTTTTTTTTTGCTTTACACTCTCTTTAGCTGGCGGGTAATAACATATTGTGAGATATTGTGCACCGAAAAATGGTCTTTTGCGGAAACCTATCCACAAAAGGTTGCTTTTGTGGATAGGTTGCTTGAAAATTTTAAACATGCCTTAAATGAGTCATATCTACTGTAAATTTGATTATTCGCACATCTCTGACTGGCTCATTATGGGACACAGACCCATCATTTCAGCGAGGTCAGAAAAGAGTATGCGATCCGACTTGGGCATCTCTGCGCAAAGAAAGCAGGATGAGGTTAATTACTGCACGAAGCTCACAGTCCTCGTGTCAGCATGTCGCTCGAAGTGCTACACATGCAGTTCTTGGAAAGTTACACTCGAGAAGCGACAGTCAGCC